>WEDG01004077.1:0-53900 GCA_017591395.1 Schistocephalus solidus | reverse complement strand
CGCAGCTGATGAAGAATCTACGGGCGAACTGCATGACTCGAGGAATGAGGATGGCGCGGCTACTGTCGTTCCATTGCTATGCCAAGTGCAATATTCGCGATTCGTTTGAACCATTTCGGGCACCAGAGAATTATCTGACGACACACTGCTTCCGGGGTAGAGTCCAGAAAGATCTGGGATTATGGATTGGCGCAGGCCATTGACGAACAAAAGTTGACTGCGATGCTTGCGTATTAAGCGTCACAGGTCCGAGTGGTTTTAAGTCTTGGGCGGGGTTGGCGGCCAAGTTATTTGGGATGAACAAGCTGTGAGGTTGTGCGTACCGGGCTCTGAGGGCGTTGATTAAGGACGTGCTAGCATTAAATGTCCGTTGCTGTCCGAGCGTTTTGATGGCACGAGTGTCTAATCTTGATCTGTTTCCTCTGACTATGAACAGCTACGCAGTGACTTAATACAAGCCTTGCAGGGGTCAGGATTGCTTTAACATGGCGACTTTGAGCTGGCCACTTCCTCTTTGCTGGGACATCCATTAAACTGGCTGACAGGTGCCAGGACTCGTACAGAGGTTTTTTTCTTCATCTACAGAGTAATTAAGGCCTGACGGCAGGGATATTGCATCGACACTTTGCGTGGCGGGGTCGCGCGACATCAGAACCCTAACATTTCCTGAAACATATTCCCATCCCGCAATTTTCGCGTCATATAACATACTACGCCCTATTTTTGAGTAACATTGTTTTATAATTGTTTTGTCCGATGCCCTGCAGTGTGTCGGGGAGATAACCCTTTGTCCAACGTCCATATATGTCAGCCTTTTAATTTGCAGTGTCATTGACATTAATATGGAGCTCAAAGGCTTCGCCTATATTTCCCTTAATAAAACTGAACTGCACTGAACTGAACTTATCTTGAACTTTAAAGGGAAATGTTTGCGTAGGTTTTATGAGATCGATCGATTTCCCTGTTGGCACTTTGCGTACTGCGCGGTCGAATTCACGGTTACTTAACATATTGAAACAGGGATATGAGTGTGGATAGGTCTGTCAGTCATGTCGGCCGTTCATTTTAATGGAGTGCCACCCAGTAACACATTTTACCACTTTTTCTTTATTAGAGATAGCTTTCGGCCAAGATGCAGGGAAGGGGTGTGTATTTTATCCATACCTCTTGGATGAGAACAAAAGTATTGTAATGATATTAGCGACAGGCATGGCAGAACAGATGAAAATATGACAAGAAGGAAGTTCGATGATCTGAAACGAATATCTTACCAGATAGACATTTCCCTATTTACACAGACTGGGCGGTGATGGACGATGTATAAAGGAAATTATATAAATAGGCGACTGAATATCATTTTATATACCGCCGATAGTGCCGGCTACCAGCGCCGGCACTTAGGCACAGAACGTCAATAACAAAAAGCGTGCGCATGCCTCGTATTTGGTTTAAAATTTTGACCTTCGAGGAATTTCCTTTGAGGTTCTGGTCTACTGGTCACGCTTGCGGACTTTATTTATTTGCTTTGGACTCTATTCAACATACTCTTCATCCTCATAAGCCCTTACTGGGACAGCAGCGGAAACGACAGGAATCCTCCTCTTGGGACGAATCTCCAGCAGCCTTCGAGATCTTCCAGTCTACAAGGAGCTATCATTTCGATATTTTATTCATAAAATTGATCTCGGCTAAAAGCTTTCGTCCCATCACTTTAACACCTCTATCGTTTTGTGATCTATCATGAAGTCAAAAGCCACCCAATCGATACAGGTCCCCGTGGCACACTGTATTCAGGCTCAAGTGAATAGTGTGTAGAAGCAATAGTAATAACAAACTATCCTCACTGGCTCTTCCTGGTCATTCATCAATGGGCTCCATAATCATGTGCGAATGACTGCTTTGACCGTGTTTCTTGAGGTCGCCTCCCCGTCCAGGCGGACCGGGGTTTTAATGGGTTTGTTTGGATGTATCGGTGCGGGGACGGGGTGTTGCGGCGTGGCTGCAGGCTGGCTGAGGGGTTTCGGTTGAGGATGTGAGGACTTTGAGAGATGGTTAGGGAGGTGGAGGGCGGTTTGTGACGATGGGTTTGTGGAGGGACCAGGCATGGAGCTTGGGAGGGTTTGGGATGACAGTTGGAGTGTTTATGAGGGCGCAGTTCGAGGTAATGCTGGATGATCGTGGATGTTAAGACAGCAGGTGGGCTGGGGCTGGGTGGGACGGAGTCGCGGTTCGGGTGGGTGATGGAATTAGATGGAATAGATTTGTTTCCAGATGGCGCATTGGTGATGTGATGTGCAGCCGGTACGCTGTGCGGCGGGTTTTGCTGACCGGGTTGGTGGTGAACGGTCCGGTGGTGAACCTCCTTTTTGAGATCGGGGCGATGAATGCACGGTTCCATTTCTTCCGGGGTTTGCTGCTTCAGGAGATGGATGGCGGGACGGGTTGATTTGGTTTGAATTAGGCCAGGATCGATGACTCGGCGGAGTTTACCGTAAGATGGGGCGGTGGTTGGGTTTGCGGAACAAAGCCATGCCACAAATCCAACAATCTTCCACCCGATAGAACCAATTCCCTATACAACCACCTCTTATCCCAATGCTGAACTAAACGTCTGGAGGACTGGAGTTCTGACAATGTGTTCGCCTGGGCTGTTCCATTCGTTGTGTTTAAAGATAAATGGCTCGACCAGTATTCGTGCTAATTTCACTGGTCTCAATGTTCCTCTGACGTGAACTTCTATCCTGCCGGTCCTGATGATCTTTTCACCCTGATGAATGGTGGGTTACATGCTTTCCGTTGGGCCTAGCCGATGCGTACTTTCATGGCAGTGACTCAAGTAGCGCGAATTGTTGACGATAAAGTTCACCACAGTTGTTCCAATACGGCGTGCTGCTTGGTCATGACTTATATCAGCTAGTGTTGGCAATGGTATCGGTATTCCGGGTCGCTGGGTTACCTGGACGACGTGTCTTCGTGGGTCGCACCCTTCTGGGCTCAAGACTGAGTGTGTGCAGGACTCAAACGGTGCAGGAATATGTAGTTCCACTTGAGGGAGGCACAAGTGCATTTTCTTCCTCAAGTCAATCAGTACCTCGGATTATCTTTGCGCCACTGGTAGCCATGATCCGAAATTACTCATTCCTTCAACGAATGCCTTACCAACGGTTTATTACACTTCGTTCGTTCCTTTGGCGATCAGTACTATAGCGCCTTCATAGTCGCTGCATGACTTTAGCCGCATCAGGCAGTTGCTGCAGAAGGATGTCCCATTGTTATGGTTACTGCTGTGAAGGGCTTTGTCCAGCAGAATTCTATGCTGAGTTTCGGATCTGCTGCTCGCATATGACCGGCTTGGTCATCTTGGTGAGACGCATCAATCACGGAGTTGATGTCATCGCATATTTTCGATGGTCGGAAGCGATGTGCGCATCCGTTCGTTAACACCTGGAAGAACTATGGCCAAATCGAAAGAAGTTTGCCATCTTCTTCGCCGTGAAAGTTCTAAACTGTATGGTCGTATTTTCACGTTTTTGACGGACCACCGTTGCGCTGTATCTTTAATTCGAAGAAATGACGTTTGGTTGTCGACCGGCCGGATTCGCCGTGGGTGAATATTCTTCTCGGTTTAGCCTTGATGTTCGTACTGCGCGCTGCGACTTTGGTCGGGTTGGCCTTTTCGTGCTGCTTTCGTCTGGTGTCGGTCAGGTGGTTAATCGCTCGCGGGTTTGTCTACTGGCTGGTGGTAAGCGCCATCAACGACTTCGTTCGACGCTGTCCCCGTTGTCGGCAAGCTGGATGTAGTCGTGAAACCGGAATGGCGACGCTGGATGGGTATGGTCGTGGACATGTCGTTCGGCTGGTCCATGATTGGTCATCGCCTTCGGTCGACTGCTCGAGTTGCTTATGGATCGGGCGACTGCCACTGTATCATCGATGCGTTTTCGAGGGCGGTATTTTGCCGAAGATGTTTGACCGGGAGAATGGTTTGCAGTTTGCCTCGGTGGCGTTTGAGGATTTTTAGCCCGGCACGGCATTCCGGCAGCGGCAACCACTTTACTTGACGCCAGTCTGGCGTTCGGGTGGGCGTTTTCGATAGAGCATATTCGAGAACTTGAAATCTCGTGGGGAGGGACCACGGATGCATCCAGGCATTCCCCGTGTTGTACCGAACTGCTCGAGCGGCGTTTCTGGCGACCGACATAAGGTAGAGATGGCGGTGGGCGAGAACCGTGGGACGCGGTGATTGGCGGAAGCGCGTAGTGGGGCATCTTCATTCGCAGTATCAACTGGAATTTCCCTAACTGAATTAGAGAGCGGCCGTAGTAGTGCAGAAACCTTATATTGTTCGACACATCTGCATAAGTGACAACTTTCGATTCATCACAACAAATCCAGTAATTGCTATTACGAAGTAAAAAACATGACGGAAGTCATTATTATCACTCCCTCTACATCCTGCGGGATGCGCACCATATTCTGACCGATCATCTGGTTTCCAGACAGCGCTGCACCTCTACAGATGTACGACGTTCAGTATCAGTTGCTGGCTCCCGCGCGCCTGCAGAAAGGCAAACTGCTCCCAAAGACGACGGAACAACCGAGTGCGCCGAACAACGCAACCATTGGGTCAGAAAAGGTGCGGCCTATGAAGGGGAGGTTTAGGAATGCTTACATTTCCAAATTGAGCCATCTAACCGAAAAGCACGTGCGCGCGTTTGTCATGCCGCATGCCATGAACGAGTGCTCGACAATGTTCCGTATTGACTGTGGCCACAGAGCTCTCATCAGATCTGATCGATCCATGTTCGCGAGAATTTTCTCAGCTCTTTTCTATCCTCCTCTGGGTGATTGGATAGGAATATAGCTAAGCTGGACGGGGAGGCTATAAATGCATGAAGCTTCGCCTGTAAATTTTGCTCGAGTACCTTCGCTAGCTGATCGTGTTCTCTTGCTCCACGCGTTGGGTTGGAAGCCTTCGATTAAGCATACGCTTCGTGCGTCATTTAAGTACCGAATGGGGTCATAACGGTGGGTCACGTATCCATTTACGATGCAGCGAAGCGTACTTATTTCTGTGTCCCAAATCTAGCAAACCTGAACCATGATCCCCTCGAGGTTACCGCAAAAGCCCGTTTCTTTCGGAGAGTCTATTCCAGGTCCCACTTTCTTTTTTAAAGTGGTGTTTAATGGTCGCCATGGCATAATGACTTCATCAGAATTTGCGGGATAAAGGCAACTAGCCAAGATCCTAGTATCCCTCTGCGTTCAAGCAGTTCTATTGCTGATTAGCGCGACTGCGCATTTTATGGAGCAAACCGTTTAAGGCGGACCGAGCACTAGCGGAACGCCGTTTCCCATCTACCACCTACAAACGGTTGTGGCAATAAAACGAACCAGCAGGCCTATACATGACCGTGGAATGCTTTCATTCCTGAAGCGTCATTATAAAATAGTTGGTAGTCGTTATGGGCTTGTCTTGGTTGCTGATTGTTTCGAAGTGTGATAGTGGCCTGCGTGGGTGAATGTCGGTCCGGGGCTGCCGTTTGAGGGTGGATGAAGGAGTTGTCAGGTGCGATATAGAGCGACGGGGTTTAGTCGAGTTGACGGACCGGTTGGACCGGTTGCGCCGGGCGCGAAGGCGTGCGTGGGTTGCCGGGGCCCAGGTTGATGGAAATGGAATGCTTGCGCGGAGCTGGGTCGGGCGATTAGGCTGGAGAATGTGTCGGTCGATTAGGTTGAGCTGGGTTGGGGATGGCGATCGCGATGCTATTGATGGACGGACTGAGGACGGCGTTGACGACTTATTTGTGAGCGGAACGTCGCCCGGGTAAAGGCAGCAGTGCAGGCAAGAGATGGATGGGAGAGCTGGTGCCGGTCTTTGGACACGCTTCTCGCGAGTGGTGAAAAAACTCCGCTTTGGGGTCACTGTGAGAATCCTGGCCAGAGTAAGCAGACTTACTCGAGCTATTGTTGAGAGAGGGTTTTGGGATGCGGTTGGGACGCGTATTTGGATTAAGCAAATGGTATGGCGGAGTTGAGGACGCTGCAACGTCGCCCGCACTGACTTTGGAGTTAGCAAATGCCGGCTGGCGAATAGCGCAACAGTTTTCGGATACGGTGAGTGATACTTGACGGTTGGACGCGGTGGGTTTTGATTAAAGCTGGCATTATATGCATTTGGCGAAGGTATGTTCAAAGAGAACAACCTATATCCAACGGCAACTATATGGATTTACTTTCTCTAAAATAATATAAGACATCAAGGGATATCAAAGCAACCAGATGTATAGATAGCACTACTTAACTTATCCGCAAGAACAGGGCTATAGATAATTTTATAGTTGGATGCTGGGAAATCACGTCATCAGCATTTATTTCATGGCTCATAAATGAAAAGTGCGGTCGAAAACACAACAATGCACAGAACAACACTTATCCCGATCGTCTCCGCCCCACTCAATAGGTTGCTAGAGTGATTCCCCTGGCGGGCTGTAGCATTCGTTCTCTTTAAAAAGAAATCGAGGAACCAACCGGAAAGGAGGACGCCTCCAGAACTAACAAACTACAATGCTGGCATTCAATGGGGACTGTTCGGTGAACAGGATCAGCTGAAGGTAGGACCCGCGATCCATTTTTCGTCAGCAGGGGATCATCAACGGTTGACTCATGAAACTGTGTCTGCCTCTTTATGGAGCCAAATCCTAAATCAAGCATCAGCGGCAAAACGCCCTTCCAAATGACTCAACTCAGACGAGAAAAACTGCCATGAGGTTCTGCGCACCCCCTGATGACGGTGTTGAAAGCTATACAAACGCTGGTTGTGCTCTGAGATGATCTCAGCGCCTGCTTTCCAGAACAGACTGTGCAACGCCTGGAAATGTAAGTGCTGAATCCACATGATCTCGAGCAACTGGAAACGACAACGATCACTTTCTTGGAACCGACGCGAACAACACCTGCTTCGCACGACTTTTGGAGAAAATCCGATGAGCCTCTATTGCAGTGCGCGGCGGTTCAATCCGGAGTCGATATCAACAGGACTTGTTGATGACAAAGGTGATCTTGCGATGCCGATGGCCGGCCGGATGATTGTCTCGTCATTTTCAGATGAGGTTTCGGGACTTCAAAATCACAGGAAAGCACAACTAAGCAACTACCAGGTAAAGTTAACTTCTCCTATGCCGCATAAAGCTGTTCACCGCTTAGCTTTTGCAGCAGTCCAAAATGTCCCAGCACTCTGGAAGAACTGCAGGGCATCAGACGTCAAAAACCCCTATTGAGACACACAGTGGTGTCGATTGCGAAATATCCTTCACACCGCCCTCCCTAGAGTACGATCGGTCGCCCTACCCTTCAAAACCAGGATTGGTCTGACTAAAAACGATAAAGGAAAGTGTTAATCTGCTCGCAGAGAAGGCTGGACTTCATAAGACATAGTCAACTGCCATGTAGATGCAGACAGAAAATGACGACCCTCGAGATGTCACTGTGTACTGCAGCAACGACTGCGGGCGAGGGAGGAGGCCTGGATGAACCATAGAACAAGGACATCCAAGGGGTACACTGTCTACAGTGAATTGAAGAATTTCTTATCCTCCGTCAAGGTGGTCTAAGTCTCCCTCGTTTACGGACCGTGTCATTGCTCACCTCCCTACGTAACAACACTTCTCGAGAAAAAATTCTAAATTCTTAAGTGCTGGGTCGAGCAATTCAGAACCTTCCTAAATCGCTCATGCTCAATCTCAGATGATTGCATCGACCAGCTCCTCCAGGTAGAAACATACAACAAACTGGTTTTCTGCTACAAGAAACCATAAAAGAAATGTCCAAAAACCTTTCCAGTGGGAACACCGGGATCCGACCACATTCTTGCCTAATATATTCGATACAAACCGCATGACAGATAAAGAAACTAAACACACGAAGGTTCCCTCTAAGTGACCAGTCATTTTGTCCCCAGCAGAGTATGCAGTATCTGCTAGGGACATGTGTATTATACTGGAATATAGTTCCGGATACTTCGTCCATGACCTTCACACCCTCGCGCTTAAATTTAGTGCAACTATGTATAGACAAGTATCTGATATTTCTGTGAAGGTGGTTTCGAGTTTGAATCCAAAACGTTAGGCAAATAAAGTTCTTGCCCCCTGATTGCGTCTACCACTACTCTATATATAGACTGTTTTAAATCTCTTACACAAAATTCTAGGTAACGTTAAAAGTGGTGAATACGTACCACGGGGTTTCCAATCAAGCGGGATGGCACTTCTATGAACAACGCGCACAAAAGCCAAGAAACAATTTTGCGACCCTTCTTTATCTTAAACTCCATGAAAACTTGCATGATCAAAAGGGAGGAACTAGTATATTACTTCAAGATAGGCGAGTCTCCGTAATCCTGCAAGCACGAGAGATTGCTGGGCTAACTTGATGAAAAGCCTGCTCTTTGGGTCTGCTGCCAAGTTCTGCAGATTGGAGTTGTAAAGGTCACGGTAAATAGTGGAACAGACTGGATTTTTGATAATTCCGAATTGTTATATGATCTGCTTAAAGAGTGGCCGCTGGCTTCGAGTTAAGAAAAATCATTTGAAAGATGAGGGTGGAAAAGAAGGAGCCAAACGATGCCGGAAATGATTTTGCCAGATTAATCGGATGAAGTCTTTTGCTCTATTCTTCGAAGACCTGCAAAACCTGTTTTGGACAATCTTCTCAACTTTGGACTAGTCTGGTGAATAATTTGTAGCTTTCGGTGATGTTTTTGAGGAGGGTTAATTGATTCCACCGCAGAAAAAAAGCAAGTGTAACTTGCGACAGCAAGCTTTATGTCGCAAATGTATACGTTGTGTTTCCTCAAAACTGTCTTCTGTTATAAGCTGGTTCGTATCAGTAATCGGGTAGGAGGCTTTCCTCATAAGGTCAAATTTGCAAGGGTTTGTAAACTTCCGTTATACAGACCTGGTTAGCATAGGTGAAAATCAAAAGTTGACAGCGTAGGAGGAAAGCTAGGATTGATTTCCCAGCCGAGAACTTTAAGGTCGGGTAAACAGAGAGGATTTTTGAACAGTTGCCAACTTCAAGACGAATAAATTATTGTATTTGGCGACAAAAAGGTAAATATATGATGGAGAAAAATTATGGAAAAATTTCCTTTTCCAGTAGGCCTCAACGGCCTAGGTGGCGTAATTGACAGTGACTTAGCAAAACTGAAGTTTACTAAAATAAGACACACTTCGCCGGGTTAAACTTTTAGTGACGCACCATGCTCGTTAAATGTAAGCTTCAAGGCATTTTATGTGGGAACCACGACGCTTTGATAGGATGTGCGGGATCGAATTGGTTATAAAGGTGGTTGCAAAATTTCCTTTCCACTTGAAAATTCCAAAATTCGATGTCACATGTGACAGATGTTCATCGTAGTTGTTGGACGTTTTACGTGCTTTTACTTTCACCATGGCATTCCGGCCTACAGTCTTGTAAAGTGTAGCCATCATTCTAGAAATGAAGTCATTAGAGAATAGGCAAGCCGAATACATAGTGTTGGCTCATTTAATATCACTTAATCAAGTCAGTAAACGATTGGGCTCTGAAAATCATGCTATTAGTTATCCCACTCGGCGTTGTTTTTATCATATCAAAAACCAGTCGAAAAAGCCATTCTTTCAACGACAATAAAATTATTGAAAAACAAGCATTTGCACCTTAATTTAAGGCCTGTTTGTGATATTATCCATATGATGCGGGTAAGAGCAGGAAATTCCCTGTATTCGGACCATCCTTCAGTCTAAGAGACATTTTCAGCCAGTGGTAAGAAGATGTTTCCAACCATTGGGCCATCGGGTGATAGCTTGTTCAGATGCTAGTCATGCCTGAAAACCCGAGGCGAGACTGGGATAGCTGAGATTGACTTTGGGCGACGGGAGGTGGCATCAAACATGGTAATCCGAAGACTAAAGCAGGTTTTGAACATAATTTCGACCTCGAATTTGGATAGAGTGTGGCTCCTGACAATTGGATGAAGCAATCCATAGAAGCGAGAGGATAAGAGCCAGCATTGGACTGAGGAAGGGGGCCTGCTAGACCAAGGTCTACGCGGTTAAACCTTGCACCAGGACTGAGGAAGGTGCCAATGGGAGACTTCTTATATCACCGACAGCCAATACACGCCTGTGTCTAAGCTTAGAGTTCCATGTGGTTGGAGATCCGACGCCCAAAATGGGGCAGGTTGTGTAGGTAAACACATTTACGGTAGCGGGAGAGCGCTACAATGAGACTCTGGACATGATACAGAGAATGGTGACGTCACCAGTAGTGAATGGGTTCTCTGAGTTGCAGGCCGGAAATATCTTCATGACTGGTGAATCAAGATCGTTGTTGTTCTGATACCATCACAGCAGTGTCCATCACTGGAGGTAATTGGAAATGTTAGATGAAATGTCTGTACAGGGTGATAGCCCATGCACGTCGTAATCAGTCAATTTATCAGATATCCGAATCTAAAGAGAAGATCAATTTCAAAACATCGGGTTCTTTGAGGGGTGTAGGTTGTCATCAAAGCGAAGAAGGGAGGTTTGTGATCAGTGAATAGTGGAAACTCATTGTCTATAAGGAAGACTCAACAGTTTTCACGGCTAAGCAGACAACCAGCAACTCCAGTCCAAATGAGGTATGGCTCGACTGGGTGGAGGAGAACATTCTGGAGAAGGAAGATAGGGGTTTGGTCTGCCCTGCTGAAGAAGTGTCAATGGATGCATTGGCGGCATCAACCATGAGGGAGATAGGAGTGTTGGGAGCGCAGTGGGTTAGAAGAGTGGCATAAGTCAGACTGCCTTCTTCTTAGCAAAGGCGGGGAGAGCTCGAGCGGGGATCCGAGAGGAGATCCGTGAGTGGCAGCATGGTGCCGACACCGTCCAGATGCAACCGACAGGAGAAATTCGCCATGCCAAGAAATCGCTGTAGTAGACGCTTGTACTGTAAAAGTGGGATGTCACGGATAGCCGTGACCTTCGACGGAAGAGAGTGGGTGCAAGTCGCGTCGACCAGGTGTCTGAGAAACTCGGGGAAGGGAAAGTCAAAGGCGCACTTGGACGAGTTGCAAGCAGAGCCAGATTTTTTAAAGTGGTCAAAACTCTGTGCAAGATGATCCAGGTGTTCCATTGTGGTGGAGGTAGCCAATAGGGGGTCCTCCATTAAGTTATCGAATAAGTAAGTCCATAAAATGCACTGTCAAAGAGCCTCTGGACGATCTGTGTGACGTTTTGGAGGCAAAATGGTATACAGAGGAACTCAAAAAGTCAAAGTCTCTCTTTGAAACCTTTTCCAGAGCGATAGGTATTGGATGGAAGGCCTGGACCAGGTTGATATTCGAAAGAAAGACCTACCGAATAAGTCACCGGCAAATCCTGAAGAGGCGTAACAGGATAACCGTCTGGGGTAGTTACGCTGTTGAAGGCCTTCTAGTCACCCTAGCAGTGTCACTCATCAGTGGGGGTCTTGGAAACCATGTCGAGGCCTATCTGAAGCCTGTGCTCCAACACGGCATTAGCGGCAGCAAGACGTGCAGACGCGGGACAGCGAAGCCGAGGAAATACAGAAGTGCCAGTGTTTTTGTTGTAATGGAAAACATCGTTTGGCTGGGTAGATGCCTTGAAGTGTAGACGGATGAGGCCGTGGTGTTTGGTGAGAAGCTGCGACTTGGACTATCTGAGGCAGAATCGTGGACGACAAGTTGTTCGGTCACCTTAGACGAATGGATACCCTGCATGGTCAACTTGATGGTCTGGTTGTGTAAAACAAAGTGATGTCAGTCAATCATAACAACAAAGGTGGCAAGAAAGGTTGCACTAAGAATGGCACAGAGCACGATGAGGAAAGACCAAGGGAGGGGACACCAGTGGCTGATGTCTAGCGAGAGGGAGCAGGTGCCGAAATTGGCAATGGGCGAGGTGCTGATGCACTGACGGTCGGATTCAGCAGAACATTAAGCTGAGAACAATTATCCACCAGCAAACGTCTACCACAGCGGGTATCACAGACGCAATCGAGGTCATCAGAGCTGGGGACACCAGAGGTATTGGTTGAAATGACTTTTGGACGGACCCCTTTTAACCTTCTGCTCTGAGGCCATGCTTTTTGATAATTATAAATCACGCTGTACCTAGCCGGTAGGATTGGAATTCGTGAATTTAACTCTGATAGTGGCTCGGCAAACGAAGAGGTGCCCTGGACACTTTGAAAGCATATGATATACGAGACAGGGTGGACAGTTCAGTAATACTTTGGTCTCAACTTGACGCACTTTGTCAATGACCTCACTGCAGATTTTGATGGGCCGATTTTCAGATTTTGCGATCAAAATACCAGGAGTTTTGCATAATCAGCAGTACCGTCGCTGGGCTAGTGCACCACGAAAAGATGCCCCATGTCATCGCGGTTTTCGTATTTTAGCAACCCTCAGGTCCTTCAATCTATCCAGACATTCTGCATTTTTCATAGTGTCTGCTCTATTGGCTCCCGGTGCTAAGAGTATACAGCACCGTCGGCACTGGCGTTGTTGATGATAATATAGGTTTGACGCAGCCTCTTCTTCGCGGGTGATAATCTGTAGATAACTGACATCAACCTGGTAGGAGTGCTGTCTGCGTGCGTGATTTTATAATATAGTTCTAAACTTTCGTTGATCTTGGCCTTCACTGCAGTCGTTTGCAGAGTCCCAGTTGTAGTCAAATGTTGAAGATGACAAGGCAATCGCCTGGCTGAAATTTATCACCACTACTCGCCTTAGTCGGCAGCATGCCACGCTGACTGCATATTCGACCTAGGACATAGTCTAGCAGATGCCTACAATGCGGGCGATGGTGTATCCATGTTGCCTTCTTTCACCTCTAAAGACGAAATGATGGTGCTCCTGTACCTGTCAAAAGAGGAGGAAGAGGTTACTGTTGTTGCAGCTGATGACTACATGAAAACGCCACACTCCCTTCCTGAAAGTGTGTCCAACAAGGGCATTGAGTTGACCAGGGGCAACCAGTAAGTCCACCTTCGGGACAATAAGAGGTATGTAGATAAGTTGTTGTTTGCATAATCGAAGCTGGAAACTGGAAGAGATTCATGATGACGACAAGGAGAAACATTTGATATCGTGGAGTGACAAGGTGATGATCATCAAATGGTACCTGGCGCCCATTGGCAGACAGGATGACATTCACATGACCGTTTCTGATGACGAACTAAACTTTGCCGTCTCACTTCGTTGCAGCAGAGGGTGTGCCATGCACAATAAATAACACGTACGCTGGAGGTACAGTGAATGACCGATCTAATGCAAAGTTAGCTAAAATTCTCAAATACTTTTAAGATAAGGAAGGATTATTTCAATGGCGTTGTAATACCAACTACCTACACACCCAAGGTGAAGATATTCTGAACACGACAGAATGCTGGTGTTGAATGAAGTACTTTCCGATTGCTTGCAAAAAAACATAATAAGTAAAAATGACTTATTACTTAGTATGCATGTTTTATTTGAATTTCACTGCCCTTGTTAATTTTCATCCAATTTCCTTAAATCTGAACCAAAAGTATTCGTTCTTGCAGTTATTTTGTAGAAAATAATCTCTTCTTCATATTTCTTACTCAAAAGAAGGGTATATTTATGTTTTAAAAACGTTTTTCCAATTCCCGAATATTTTTGAGCTCTATGTGTCCTAACTTTTACGTTTAAGGTTTTCTTTACTACAAGCTGCATGCTATCCAGGCATCCATGTAGTTTTCATAAAAGTTTGCAGTGGATGTGAACTGCATAGTATGCCTCACGAGGAGCATTGCTAAACGGATGGATACAAAACTAGTCGAAAGGACATTGAACGGTCTTAAGAACTGTCGAAATTAGGAACTTTTTAAAACCAAAAGGTAGCCTTTCTTCGGGCATAAAGTTTAAAGAGGCTGAAAAAATACACTAAATTTTTCTCCATACACCACTTAACTCGTCCTCTGAGTAACAATGTGATTTGCCTTATCTTGGGCGAATCCCCGTGGTTTCAAGTTAATTCATTTTTTATGCATTGGAACTTTTTATCGGTCCACAGTAAATCTCCTTACTCGCATGCTGCAACATCAATGCCATTGTTGTCGCTCGCATTAGATGCGAAGATGTAATCTGCTGCCAAGCATACAGACCGATCGCACTGCCATTCTTCGATCTCGCCTCAGTTGGTGCTTGATATTAAACTGTTTTGATAGAAAATTACCATGAGGCACCGGTTCGCACTGGAGTTATCAGGGGTGGGGGCATGTAGCAAATCATTTGAAAAAGGATGACGTGTATGATGAATATTGGGGTAGGTGTGTAAATAAGTTGTGCTCCCATGCTTCTTGTACGATGCTCCGGCAATTGGGTAGATATAACCACGTATAGGCTAGTTCTACACAAATAGAAAATCCGACGCAACGTATTGTTTAGGATATGGATGTCGGAAATTTCAGCTGAACCCAAAGTGATCTAAGATTATTCGTACGACGATATTGCTATACCACATGAAGGTTCTGTGCTCCACTAAGATAATTATCTTTCTGGGAGTGCTGCTTATGGTCGGTTATAAGCTAAACGGCTGGTTTACGGGGAAGACATTCTCCTTTTCTCAAAAATTTACTGGCAAAACCGATGTAAGATCCTCTTTTTCCGACGGTATGACAAAGAACCATAGTGTATCCAAACGCTTAACACCGCTGCAGACGCAAGAGTATTTTTTTACGTCTAAACGAACATTTTGGCGAATATTGCCAAGACTTCAAGCAAAGACTTTTCCCTAGAGAAGTACCAATAAGCGAGGAAGAGAGGGATTTTCCATTGGCGTTTCTCCTGACGGTATTCAAGGACATAAACCAGGTGGCGCGACTACTGCGCCTCATATATCGCCCACACAACTTCTACGTTATTCACGTGGACAAAAAGTCCCCAATCACGTTCTACAAGGCCGTCCAAGAAATTGCAAAGTGTTTTGGAGACAATGTTGATGTTGTTCCTCAAAGCGAAAGCATTGAGGTAAAATGGGGAGATAACACGGTCCTTGAGCAGGAGCTTGTTGCTGTGCAGACAAGGCTGGACTTCATAAGACATACGTCAACTGCCATGTAGATGCAGACAAAGCCGTCAACCTCAGATGTCACTGTGTACTGCAGCAACGACTGCGGGCGAGGGAGGAGGCCTGGATGAACCACAGAACAAGGACATCCAAGGGTACACTGTCTACAGTGAATTGAAGAATTTCTTATCCTCCGTCAAGGTGGTCTAAGTCTCCCTCGTTTAAGGACCCGTGTCATTGCTCACCTCCTACGTAACAACACTTCTCGAGAAAAAATTCTAAATTCTTAAGTGCTGGGTCGAGCAATTCAGAACCTTCCTAAATCGCTCATGCTCAATCTCAGATGATTGCATCGACCAGCTCCTCCAGGTAGAAACATACAACAAACTGGTTTTTCTGCTACAAGAAACCATAAGAAATGTCCAAAACCTTTCCAGTGGAACACCGGGATCCGACCACATTCTTGCCTAATATATTCGATACAAACCGCATGACAGATAAAGAAAACTAAACACACGAAGGTTCCCTCTAAGTGACCAGTCATTTGTCCCCAGCAGAGTATGCAGTATCTGCTAGGGACATGTGTGTTATACTGGAATATAGTTCCGGATACTTCGTCCATGACCTTCACACCCTGGCGCTTAAATTTAGTGCAACTATGTATAGACAAGTATCTGATATTTCTGTGAAGGTGGTTTCGAGTTTGAATCCAAAACGTTAGGCAAATAAAGTTCTTGCCCCCTGATTGCGTCTACCACTACTCTATATATAGACTGTTTTAAATCTCTTACACAAAATTCTAGGTAACGTTAAAAGTGGTGAATACGTACCACGGGGTTTCCAATCAAGCGGGATGGCACTTCTATGAACAACGCGCGCAAAAGCCAAGAAACAATTTTGCGACCCTTCTTTATCTTAAACTCCATGAAAACTTGCATGATCAAAAGGGAGGAACTAGTATATTACTTCAAGATAGGCGAGTCTCCGTAATCCTGCAAGCACGAGAGATTGCTGGGCTAACTTGATGAAAAGCCTGCTCTTTGGGTCTGCTGCCAAGTTCTGCAGATTGGAGTTGTAAAGGTCACGGTAAATAGTGGAACAGACTGGATTTTGATAATTCCGAATTGTTATATGATCTGCTTAAAGAGTGGCCGCTGGCTTCGAGTTAAGAAAATCATTTGAAAGATGAGGGTGGGAAAGGGCCAAACGATGCCGGAAATGATTTGCCAGATTAATCGGATGAAGTCTTTTGCTCTATTCTTCGAAGACCTGCAAACCTGTTTGGACAATCTTCTCAACTTGGACTAGTCTGGTGAATAATTTGTAGCTTTCGGTGATGTTTTGAGGAGGGTTAATTGATTCCACCGCAGAAAAAAAGCAAGTGTAACTAGCGACAGCAAGCTTTATGTCGCAAATGTATACGTTGTGTTTCCTCAAAACTGTCTACTGTTATAAGCTGGTTCGTATCAGTAATCGGGTAGGAGGCTTTCCTCATAAGGTCAAATTTGCAAGGGTTTGTAAACTTCCGTTATACAGACCTGGTTAGCATAGGTGAAAAATCAAAAAGTTGACAGCGTAGGAGGAAAGCTAGGATTGATTTCCCAGCCGAGAACTTTAAGGTCGGGTAAACAGAGAGGATTTTTGAATAGTTGCCAACTTCAAGACGAATAAATTATTGTATTTGGCGACAAAAAGGTAAATATATGATGGAGAAAAATTATGGAAAAATTTCCTTTTCCAGTAGGCCTCAACGGCCTAGGTGGCGTAATTGACAGTGACTTAGCAAAACTGAAGTTTACTAAAATAATACACACTTCGCCGGGTTAAACTTTTAGTAAAGCACCATGCTCTTTAAATGTAAGCTTCAAGGCATTTTATGTGGGAACCACGACGCTTTGATAGGATGTGCGGGATCGAATTGGTTATAAAGGTTGTTGCAAAATTTCCTTTCCACTTGAAAATTCCAAAATTCGATGTCACATGTGACAGATGTTCATCGTAGTTGTTGGACGTTTTACGTGCTTTTACTTTCACCATGGCATTCCGGCCTACAGTCTTGTAAAGTGTAGCCATCGTTCTAGAAATGAAGTCATTAGAGAATAGGCAAAGCCGAATACATAGTGTTGGCTCATTTAATATCACTTAATCAAGTCAGTAAACGATTGGGCTCTGAAAATCATGCTATTAGTTATCCCACCCGGCGTTGTTTTTTTCATATCAAAAACCAGTCAAAAAAGCCATTCTTTCAGACGACAAAAAAATTCTTGAAAAACAAGCATTTGCACCTTAATTTAAGGCCTGTTTGTGATATTATCCATATGATGCAGGTAACAGCAGGAAATTCCCTGTATTCGGACCATCCTTCAGTCTAAGAGACATTTTCAGCCAGTGGTAAGAAGATGTTTCCAACCATTGGGCCATCGGGTGATAGCTTGTTCAGATGCTAGTCATGCCTGAAAACCCGAGGCGAGACTGGGATAGCTGAGATTGACTTTGGGCGACGGGAGGTGGCATCAAACATGGTAATCCGAAGACTAAAGTAGGTTTTGAACATAATTTCGACCTCGAAATTGGATAGAGTGTGGCTCCTGACAATTGGATGAAGCAATCCATAGAAGTGAGAGGATAAGAGCCAGCATTGGACTGAGGAAGGGGGCCTGCAAGACCAAGGTCTACGCGGTTAAACCTTGCACCAGGACTGAGGAAGGTGCCAATGGGAGACTTCTTATATCACCGACAGCCAATACACGCCTGTGTCTAAGCTTAGAGTTCCGTGTGGTTGGAGATCCGACGCCCAAGATAGGGCAGGTTGTGTAAGTAAACAAATTTACGGTAGCGGGAGAGCGCTACAATGAGACTGTGGACATGATACAGAGAATGGTGACGTCACCAGTAGTGAATGGGTTCTCTGAGTTGCAGGCCGGAAATATCTTCATGACTGGTGAATCAAGATCGTTGTTGTTCTGATACCATCACAGCAGTGTCCATCACTGGAGGTAATTGGAAATGTTAGATGAAATGTCTGTACAGGGTGATAGCCCATGCACGTCGTAATCAGTCAATTTATCAGATATCCGAATCTAAAGAGAAGATCAATTTCAGACATCGGGTTCTTCGAGGGGTGTAGGTTGTCATCAAAGCTGCATGCTATCCAGGCATCCATGTAGTTTTCATAAAAGTTTTACAGTGGATGTGAACTGCATAGTATGCCTCACGAGGAGCATTGCTAAACGGATGGATACAAAACTAGTCGAAAGGACATTGTACGGTCTTAAGAACTGTCGAAATTAGGAACTTTTTAAAACCAAAAGGTAGCCTTTCTTCGGGCATAAAGTTTAAAGAGGCTGAAAAAATACACTAAATTTTTCTCCATACACCACTTAACTCGTCCTCTGAGTAACAATGTGATTTGCCTTATCTTGGGCGAATCCCCGTGGTTTCAAGTTAATTCATTTTTTATGCATTGGAACTTTTTTTCGGTCCACAGTAAATCTCCTTACTCGCATGCTGCAACATCAATGCCATTGTTGTCGCTAGCATTAGATGCGAAGATGTAATCTGCTGCCAAGCATACAGACCGATCGCACTGCCATTCTTCGATCTCGCCACAGTTGGTGCTTGATATTAAACTGTTTTGATAGAAAATTACCATGAGGCACCGGTTCGCACTGGAGTTACAGGGGTGGGGGCATGTAGCAAATCATTTTGAAAAAGGATGACGTGTATGATGAATATTGGGGTAGGTGTGTAAATAAGTTGTGCTCCCATGCTTCTTGTACGATGCTCCGGCAATTGGGTAGATATAACCACGTATAGGCTAGTTCTACACAAGTAGAAAATCCGACGCAACGTATTGTTTAGGATATAGACTTCGGAAATTTCAGCTGAACCCAAAGTGATCTAAGATTATTCGTACGACGATATTGCTATACCACATGAAGGTTCTGTGCTCCACTAAGATAATTATCTTTCTGGGAGTGCTGCTTATGGTCGGTTATAAGCTAAACGGCTGGTTTACGGGGAAGACATTCTCCTTTTCTCAAAATTTACTGGCAAACCGATGTAAGATCCTCTTTTCCGACGGTATGACAAAGAACCATAGTGTATCCAAACGCTTAACACCGCTGCAGACGCAAGAGTATTTTTTACGTCTAAACGAACATTTTGGCGAATATTGCCAAGACTTCAAGCAAAGACTTTTCCCTAGAGAAGTACCAATAAGCGAGGAAGAGAGGGATTTTCCATTGGCGTTTCTCCTGACGGTATTCAAGGACATAAACCAGGTGGCGCGACTACTGCGCCTCATATATCGCCCACACAACTTCTACGTTATTCACGTGGACAAAAAGTCCCCAATCACGTTCTACAAGGCCGTCCAAGAAATTGCAAAGTGTTTTGGAGACAATGTTGATGTTGTTCCTCAAAGCGAAAGCATTGATGTAAAATGGGGAGATTACACGGTCCTTGAGCAGGAACTTGTTGCTGCGCAACTGCTGCTCACAATGGGGAAGTGGAAGTATTTGATCAATCTGACTGGCCAGGAACTGCCACTGAAGACAAATCTGGAACTGGTACAAGCTCTCAGAATGCTGAACGGCTCGAACATTGTGGATGTCACACTAGAACGTCGAAACAAATTGCGGATACCTAATGCCAACTTATCGTTTCCTGTAAGTATACAGCAATTCGATTTCGGAGGCTTTTTCGTGTTAGTTATCAAGAATAGTCTTCTTCCCGGAGTTTTTTTATCCATTACCTTTATGCCTTTTGTCTATATATACACATGAACACGTTAGGAGACTGACTATTCGATTAATTGCGGTTGCGTTTCAAACGTCGTGGGATGAACCACACCCCCCTCCCGGTGCCAAGTTTCGGCGCGTTTTGCCAAAAAATATGCTGGATAGCTGCCGATGACATCCCCCTAGCTTGACAGCTGTCGCAAGATTACCAACTGTGCTAGGGAATTCAACATACTATATCAAACTCTGCCAAAGTTCCTACCCACGAAACTTGACTGTGAAGTGGCCGGTGGAGATTTTTATGTTCGCGTCTTATCAGATGGATTCGCCTACTGGGGCGCGATCTTAAGATTTAACCTATAGCCATCAGGCTTAACAAGACACAATTACTCTCCAACCTGAGAGAACAACCGAGCAATCTCGTCAGTGGGCAGCAAAGTGCCAAGAACCAATTCTGCTTCCTGTTACACCTAACGTTGGCAGAAACAGCTTCAATGCCTCGAGAAGCTCATGCTCTAAACCGAAAAAAAACACTTTACCGGTATTTGTTTTCAGTTCATCAGTGTTCAAATGTCATTTGAAAGTGAATCATGGTTGGATGGTTCCCAACGTTGAGACGAGGCGGAACTTTTGAAGTATTACACAATACCATTAGGCTGGATTGTCGTAAAACGATCGGTGAAATGGAGGAAAGAACTCAAAACGCCTGGAGTTTATGCCAGTGAATCCTACATGAAAAAATAAGGATATAAGACACACCGTAACAAAGTTTTTTTCCATAACTATGTTCCAATGGTCAGAGGAAAGATGGTCTGAGTTTTTGCCAGAAATTGAAAAAAAACACAAACTAGCCAGTTTTGCCTGACCATAGCTTCTCACTCCTCTTGCTTGCCCGACCTCCCACCTTGCGCCCTCTTCTTATTCCCAAGAATGCCGACAAATCTAAAGAAAAAGCGCTTTTTGAAAGTATAACAGGCTACTTATAAAGCATCCGAAGTGCTGAAAAGCATCATATCAGAAGAATATAAAAAGTGTATCGAAAAGTGGAAAACCAGTTGAGACAATGGCGTATCATCTAATTGACAGTATTCTGAAGCGTTACATCTCAGATATTACATGATCGGACCCCAGTGCTTCACCCTAACCCACCAAATTAAGCAGGACATAAATAACAAAAAAGTACTGCACAGCAATCCTTTATGGAAAGTGCGTGTATGGCAGCCGATATTGGCAGCCTTTCGAGATAAACCCGAGAGCCCAAGGCAATGTACGATAAGTGCTCATACTAACTGAACCATACAATATTTCATAATTTTCTCCGAAGACGGCAAAACATGGCCGAGGAGACGCACACAGTCAGAAAATTATTAACCGTTTCATTCAAAGGAGACTAAATCCAGATATGCTTAATAAGGTGACCACATTTTGGGCATTTCTAATGCCCACTCAGCTCACCCCATTAAAAAATTGCGCTTCGGTTAGAGCTCGAAGCAGAACATCACTGTCTCGGTCAAACGCAGTGTTTTCGTGAGTGGTTCTCTGGAGGATAGCTCACAAACAGCTAATTCTGTCTCTACTATAGCAGGCCAAAAATGATGAAAACGGAGAGTTCTGGTGTTTTAAAAAATGTATAGCACTATTTCGCTTCCACAGGCCGACATAATCGAACTGAATTTTAACTTATCCCACCGGAAATATCAGCCGTTTAGCATCCTACTGCGTGGTTGCTGTGATTATTTACTAATATGAAGGTGCATTTATGGTAATGCAGTTTTACGCACAAGCACTATTCTCGCCAGCTTCAGCTGACGTAAGTTTGAGAGAACAAATATTTTCTTGTAAGTTTGGATTTAGAAGGGCATCAAAGAGGAAAATGCCTACTTCTATAAAGTTATTTTTTCAGACCGTAGTTATTGCACGTGGCTGGAAAGACGCTCACTCAAAAGCTGGCATCCTGACGCAACTGAAATATTTTTGCATTATTACGCACGATAGTTAATATCGCAACCCAATTTAAGTAATACTTTTGAAAGGAATAAACTTTGCAGTAGTTCGGTTAACATTTTGGGAGATTGCACATCTACTGTAATCGCACTTAAACTGTCCACGGGTCTCCTCAGAAGATCTAGAAAATAAATTCCTGTTGGGATTATGCGTGCTCCTCTTTCTAACAACATTAAACCTGCAGGCCGTCTACTGTGGTTAACTTCACCACTGAAGTTTAAAGGACATAGTAAATCGATCTGGAACTTGTGTGCGTAAGTGACATTGTGCCAGCAGATTATTATGATCGCGAAGGGAATTGTGCCACATCTGAGCGAGATCGTGTCGCTCTGCTCGAGTTAGAAGAAGACTATATGCTCCCACCGCCCCTGCCCCCACTGCCACGTGTGGACTATCAATCCTTATGCAGGATAGAAAACAAATTTTACAAATAAACAATCTTTTTCTCAGAAAAGACAGTCGTGTTCTTATGCCTCCTTTCTCTCGATCTTTCACATGTGTTACCTGAGTCAGCTATACGCTGCCTACTTTTATTTTTAGAAACAAGATCTTCGACGGAGAACCTGTGTTTTAGTCCTCCTACGATCGTCTTGACATCCTTTTGCTACCTTAGCCACGTTTTTGAGGGAGTAAAGTGTGAGGTAGATACAGTGCAATTCTAAATTATCCCGTCAGTTGACAACCTTCCCAGCTACGGATTTCAATGCATGTGAGGAAGATACATTAAACCATCGCCCTCACTCTCTATACCCATTCCCAGGCACGAGACACCGTCTGAGCCTATCAGTGGACTGGCGTTGGGAAGTGGGCGTGGCTGCTGATGTATCCAATTATCATGTCTAAACGTACCACGCACACGACATGGCCCCCAAACGCAAACATGAGGATTTTACACAAAAGAGGGTTGAGCAGCTCAAGTCTCACATTTGTGAGAGTGCCAGATGTCGCCTCAAGAAGGAACCAGGACAGCTTGACTCTCAGACCATCAGTCAGCCACTCCGCACAAACACACGTTGAAATGAATGCGAGGATAGTGTTCAATTTTAGGTTGGTCAAATTTCAAGCCAACGAACGAAAAAATCGCACAGAACCTAAATATTGGCGTGCACTTTCATACGTCAAAAACGTATTGGAGGCCTTCAGCCGCCTTCTCGCGCAACTTCGAGTTGGAGTCAGCACACAGAGTGGCTGACTGATGGTCTGAGAGTCAGGCTGCCCTGGCTCCTTCTTGAGGCGACATCTGGCACTCTCACAAATGTGCGACTTGAGTGGTTTCAACCCTCTTTTGTGTAAAATCTACATGTTTGCGTTTGGGGGCCAGGTCATGTGCGTGGTACGTGTAGACACGATAAGTGGATACATCAGCAACCACGCCCTCTTCCCACGCCAGTCCACTGATAGGCTCAGACGGTGTCTCGTGCCTGGGAGTGGGTACAGAGAGTGAGGGCGATGGTTCAATGTATCTTCCTCACATGCATTGAAATCCGTAGCTGGGAAGGTTGTCAACTGACGGGATAATTTAGAATTGGACTGTATCTACCTCACACTCTACTCCATCAAATCTTGGCCAAAGTAGCAAAAAGGATGTCAAGACGATCGAGGATGACTTAAAACACAGGTCCTCCGTTGAAAGATCTAGTTGCTACAAAATGTAAGTATGCAGCATATAGCTGACTAAGGTAACACATGTGAAAGATCGATAGGAAAGGAGGCATTAGAACACGGCTGTCTTTTTCTGAGAAAAAAAGATTGTTTATTTGTAAAAGTTGTTTTCTATCCTGCATAAGGGTTGACAGTCCACATGTGGCAGTGGGGGCAGGGGTGGTGGGAGCATAAAGTCTTCTGCTAACTCGAGCAGAGCGACACGATCTCGCTCAGAGGTGGGACAATTCCCTTCGCCGATCTTAATAGTCTGCTGGCACAGTGTCACTTACGCACCAAAGCGCAGTCATCATCGCTGAAGGTGGAGCCGTTAATTTCCGTTCACGTGCGGTAGCATAGCGATGGCATCGTATAAATACTGCAACTCCCTGTGTAAAAATTACCCGTCCCAGCAATTTCATTTCCTTCTTCTGAACGACAATATCATCTAACGATTTATCATATACCTCAAAACGAATTACCACAGATTGGCGTGAATGTCACCCATAGTCCGTAAACAATCATGAGTCCCAGAGTTATTCCGATAAATCAAAGACTAGATCCAGGTATAGTTTACTAAATCTTATTTTATCATCTTACGTTTCATTATAAGTCCAGACAGCATGCCTCCCTTACCGATTGTTCTGTCCCTAATGGGCGGTTCAGTTAGGCGAACTGCTGCCTTACGCCCTGGCGGAGGGTAACTAATTGGGTTTCGTGGGCACATGGCCTAATCGCCAAGATGCTCGGACCAGAACTTCTGTAGACCTGTGTTTCCGAAGCCAAATTCTTACGGATATAATTTATTCTAAACTCACGTTTACCATGCTTTACGCCTACGTGGTCAAATGACGCGATCCGGGTACCAGTCAAGGACGCACACGGCCAACGCACTGGGAGACTGTTTTGAGTTAGAAACGAACCAAAACACTCACTCACGATCTTTGCAGTCGTGAAAACTGTCCAGTTATTAATATTGCCCTCTCCAAAGATACGATGTTTGGTTCCTGTAAGATTCCGAAATGTTAATGATTGGGCGTTCTTCCGCTTTTCGACATTAATGCATAAGCATATTTCATTGCATTTAATGCCTTTATCCGAATGAATTGATCGCACAATGATCTTCTGATCGCTAAAAGGTCAACTTAAACTATTTACTCTTTGTTTTTAGATCTTTCGTCGCGTATGACATGTTTTATTGTGAGGGTGGATAAAGTGTGAATTTATTTTATGTCTTCTACCTCTTTGAGAGACAGTATTAAATGCAAATGTTCGCAGTAGCTCATCAACTTTAACAAAGTTGTCGATTATTGCATATTTTAATCTTGCAAATGTAAAGCTTTGCCTTAGTTTCTACTTGTATGACCATTTAGTACCTCCATCTATATGCGTTGCTCGCGCAATGGGATTCTGGTTTGCTTACACTATCTACCTTCTGTTCAGAGCTTTGCGATCAAAAAAATCGTGCTTGGTTGACGGGGTTCACAGGATGTGAATCTATTCTGTGTCTTCTACGTTATTGAAAGGCAGAATTATTTGTTACTTGTCACATCGCCCAACAACTTTAACATAGTTGTCAATTATCATACATATTTATATACATCTTATGAATTTGAAATATTGCATTATTTAATGCATGTACAACGATGCATTTTGTATTTTATCCGGAAATAAAGGTGATTTGGCTAAAGAGTGCAGTTCACATGGTGGCAAAGCAGGAATTCATCAACTATATGCTGAATGACGCGAGGGCTATCGAGGTGAGAGAAGCTATTCGTCAGTTCGCATACAAAGGGCATGGCAGTGAGCAGTTATACGGAACCCTAGCCTACAATCCACACATGGGGGCCCCTGGCGCCTGTCTGAAGATCCACGAGGAAACGGACAAACACGTGGACAAAAGGCGTCTTGCTACTATCATCCGCTACAAACTCTGGTATCCTGAGCCATGTGCTACCCATTACGTCCGTTCTATTTGCATCCTCGGATCTCAACACTTACCGGCTCTGATCAGGTCCCATAAGTTATTCGCCAACAAGTTCCACGAGGACTATTTTCCAGAAGGATACGACTGTCTTGAGTACGCAATTGCTGAGCGCACCTACAAGGGTCCGGCTCCCGGTTTCGATCCTTCCGTATTCGCGAACCTCTACTGCTCTTCTGAGCACATATGAGTGATAAAATAATTAACTAAATATTTTTTTACTCGAATGGGTTTTATTTTTGGTGGTGTCTTTATATGGTTTGCCTGTAAACTATTACAAAAGACGTTAACTGTGGTCTTCTCGTCTTATGTAGATGCAAGCTTTTGTTATTTTAATTTTTCTTTGTGCGTTTTTATGGAGTTGAAAATGCAATTTCAATTTTAACTGCAATGATAGGTTGCTAAATGTATAGATCAAATGACCCGATCAAATTGACTCTTACAACGATCAGCCCATCCTTTTGCCATGTTTATGAAATGGGAAACATGTCAGCCAGGCTAGCTGTCCTTATGAAGTAAAACCAGAAACTATACAATTTCCTCTGGAGATCATAAGAAGGTTAACTTAACATATACAGTAGATATTAATATGCGTGAGAAACGAGAAAAATCACATATTGTCAACTGCAGGCTTATTTGCATGGCTTTATTCGGTAATCATTCTTCTTTTTCAAGAAAAACGTAATAAATTTTTTTGACATTTTTAAAAATGGACCAAATCGTAGCCCACGGTTGTAACAAATACTCAGTGAGTAAACTAAAGGCATTAGATATGTTTTTTTACCGAGTATATATGCAGAACGACTAATGAAATGGTTTATGCATCTAGCTTCGGAAAGTGTAAAAAGAATGACAGAAATTGTTGCACGATATTTCGTCGACAGTTCCTGACAGAATGAGAAATTACCTTCTCTGTATGTTTAATGATAACTCCTTACATAAAACAGTTCATCTGGCGTATTTTTTATACCCTCCCGAGGATCCAAAAGGGGAAATAATGAGCTCACCATCATTTAGAAACGAAGCTTCGAGATCAATCTTAGTGTGAACGTCTCGCAGAACCTTTCAACGAAATTTATTATTTGAGCTTTCCTATGAAGTGCCGATCACGATGCTACGGCATCAAGGTTGAACCTTTGCTGTCTAAGCTACCCTAAAAAGTTATTATATAATCATTTGCTGCCTTAGAGGTCTTAGAGGATCAGTTCCTGTTGGTGCTCTTCATATCTGCCTCTAAATGCCTTAACCAGGCATTTAATCTACTGCAATTCATATGCCGACTGCAAAATGTCTGCCTACTTTATGCGGACAAAACGTTGCCGCTTAAACTTCATTAAGCAGATTCAGAGAAGTTACTGTTATGTGAAACTTATGTATGTACAGTTTCTCAAACTGATAGATTGTGGGTCGGCCGACGATTTTACATGAAGAGACAGATCAACGCTGCTGACAAAGACAAGGGAGACTGATCAGCCAGTCACACTCAACCATAGTTGTTGCCCCATCTCAGGCTCAAACGCGCTACCTGTCGATCGGAAGTCAAACGCTCTAACCATTGAGCCAAGGGTTCCTTGTCTTGCCAGTTTAGATATGGAGGCTCACCGATCATTAACAGAAGTCATTCGTTCTGTTATGCCTTGGGGCTCATTCTCGAGGCCCACCAGTAGCCGCATAGCGGCTAGTAGTAGGAGAGACAGAATAACAGGGCCAACAAAGAATAGGGGACTGAAATGACCATTTCTGGCTCATGAGCCGTCATCAGTCAGTCATAATTCAACGAATGACGTTACATGGTTATTGAACGGGATCTTGTTGCTGCGCACGAAGAAGAAAAACAGATTGTTCTAACCATTACTGTCCACCAGGCCGACTATTAGTATTTCGCCAATCATAATGAAGGATGAGAGACAGAGTGCGATGGTGGGGAGGAAGTGATTAAATCAGGGGCCTTGTGTGTATAGTGGTTTCTCAATCTCTCTTGCTAGGGCGCCTAAAGTAATAGCTTCAGCGACGTCGAACTCACGCGTTCGAATTGGTTGACACCTCACGGAATATGCCGAGTATGACCAGGTGGCGGATTTATCGCTGATCAAGTACGTGCTTGGTTAGCTGCTTTTCACCGCAATGTTTGGTCCCCGACGCGCGTGAATATTATTGTACTGTGTATGGCTGGGCATATGCGTTCATGCACAATCCTTGTAAGATAACAATACAACTTAATCCGTTTTCAGGAAAAACTACTGAGGTACGTCTTCCAGTCGTCCAACCGGGCGAGGCCAAAAAGTTTGGACAAGGCATGGGCACTCGTAAACATCCGGAAAAATGGGGCAGTGATGATTTTATTATCATCCAGACAGAGTTTGCCATCCATGTATCGATGGTTAAAATCATGATCATTTATGGTGTCCTTAAGATTTGAACAATTCAATTGACTATACTAAAGCCTGGCCCTTGCTGGCATAGGTTCAAACCCCACAGAAGTCACCGACGTTTTCATAAGTGTGCCAAATGAAGTATTCTAATCTACCAAAATTGTCTACTAATTTTTGGAAAGCCATTCGTTCTTGGTATCTTCGTGCCAACAAGTTTCAGACGAAGGACCTTATTTAGAAGGCTTTTCAGAATTTTCATTAACTGACCCTTGATGGTCTCGCTCCGATCTTTGTCATGCTCGCATTTCGAGAACTTGGTACGCTCCGACAAGATTTCTTCTAGTTTCACCATTTAATCCGTCCTACCTATCAGTACTACTCTTGAGCACTTATCTGGCCTGGTTAGTACAACATTTTCGTTTTTGCGAAGTTCTCTCAAGCTTTCGAGTTGGGTTTATATTAAGGGACGTTTTTGTCTTGGAGACTTCCTTATATACTGTTGGCAGCAGTTAACCAGAGTCGACTTATGATAATCACATTTTTTATGCTCGGTAGATTATGATCGAAATTCTGCCTACAGAGACACTCGAATTGAATTTCTAAATCCAATTGCATCGGCGTCTGCCACGCAATGCTAAACTTAGGACCTAGAGTTAGTGTCCATTATTTGGAGATTAATTATGTGTTAATTAAATTAATAAGTGCATTATTTTTATCATTGAATTATGGAATAGCTAACCAGTTATTATGGAGACGTAAGCATAAACATTAAAACTAACACCAAACATAAAACCAACTCTAACATCCAAACTAACTAATCGTAAAGCAAATAACTATTTGTTAATTAATGTAATTAATGCATTATCTAATCATTGAATCATGGAATAGCTAACCAGTTGTTGTGGAGACGTTAGCACAAACTGTAAAACTAACCCCAACCCTAAAACCAACTCTAACATCCAAACCAGCTAACCGTAAAACTGACCTGACATTTATAACTATCTCTAAATCTAAGGTCACCCCTCACCCCCAGAACTAACTCCAACGCTAACGCTATCCCAAAATGTATAATTAAACTCAACCGTAACCCCAAGTCCACGTGTCGTAATTAAGCCTGCCATTTTTACTAAGCCTAATTGAAGGAAACGAACGAGTGGTGCTAACCTTAATGCAGCAAGCCTATGACCCTAGACCCCTCCCCTCCCAGAGCAAATCTAATTGGTCCTGGTCCCAACACCAGAAGCTTACGACTAATGTTCAGCAACGAGAAAGGCGACTGATCTGATTCGAACAGCTGTATTACATGCCTACCTAAATAATATAGGTAACCAAGTAATGGTAATGACACTGCAGACGTAAACGTGATATTTACCGACAATTTACTGGCTTGGAATTAATAGACAAATTGTAAAACCTACTGTGCAGTATGGCCCACATATGTTAGCAGCTAGTTACGTGACTTTTCATTAGGCTAGTTAAAGAAATTAACGTTTACGTGATATCCTCTGGACTGAAGATTGGTCACACGCTGTTTTCAGCAAAATCTTTGATTATTCTGACTACGCCTTAACACTGGTACATTCGAATGGAAACCAAAGGGTCGTCTGCCGCTGCACAAATCAGTTACAGTATACTTTACTTCCTGTGCAAATGGCCACTTCACCAAAATCCTGCCAGCCCTCATCATGACTCATCAAAAACCACGATGCCTACTCGATGGTGTTCTGTATCATCAAGATTAGCCACTTTGACCTCCATCGTTTATTTTACTTTTTTCTCCTTAACTACTTATATTTTGAAAGTCGTCAGCGGCCTCATAGGCTTTTTCGAGACTCCGATCTCTGCTCAGACTACTAGACACTGCAGGCTCGTTGCTTATATCAGTTGAGGTGACAAATTGGCAGATTATCTCAACACCTTCTATGACTCAAATACTCTGTTATAACGGCTCCGAAGGCAGCTGCCAAGTGTTGAGTCAAAATCACAGTTTAGACAGTGCATTACCGGTGCTAACCAAATATAAATTCTAAATCACAAAAGGCGGGGTTGTAGTAAAACAACAATTTTACGTACTTAGAAAAGAGGAGGTTAAATTTACGGTCCCTTGTCGTCGGATCATCTATCATCTTGAACCCACCATCAGAGACGTTTGCAGATAAGCGTATAGAAGCACAAGAAATGCAATATTTGTGGGATGTTATGGTCATGCGACCACATGGGCAACATAATTAGCAGCTGTCCTGGTCACCGATAGGGATCTTAGTTTTTATGCGATGCTGGCTTTTCAGTCTGCACTGGCGTCGTTGATGGCCACGCTTTAATCCTCCGTGTTGGATGTTGGTGTGACCATTAAGCGGCCCTTTGTCTCGCTGACACGTAGGAGCGACCAAAAATTCCAGTGATATTGAGCCAAATGCCCACATCTGGGGTTAGATATGATTGGGAGCTGACGGCTAATAAGCCAGAAAAGTCATTCCAGTCTCCTTTGTCATTGTCGATGACATCTTTCTGCCTAGATGTACATATGTCTGAACGCCTTCAACCCTCTTCCAAGAGTTACTGTTAGTTTGCTGTTTTAACTTTGGTTGCTTTACCGTAACATACTTGCATTTGAATTCAATCATATATCTAATACAATCAAATGTGTTCTTAGTAGATACTAAATTCCCTTACTAAGTTTTCTGTACCGAATTCGCTATGCCAGAAATATATTGTACGAAGAATCAAGTGCCTAGACATTAATGCATGCTTGAGGTCATAGAATTGAGTAGGAGGAGACGAAACCCGCAGACAGGCAAAAACGCGCATAAAGTTTTTTTTTTAACCAGTGGCAACCTAATTTAGCTATGGGCTACGGACACGAGATTCATGAGACCAGCACGGTTCTGACCAAGATTAGAGCATTCCAGCACCAGGACTAACGATCACAGCCCATAACTCTGACCCATATTGCCCAGTGATGGAGTGGGGTAGGTTTCCAGCAAGCAAGTTGAAATAAAGACAAATTTTTCCGAAAGTAATCATCCACAATTCCGTGAGTGTAGAGTCATGATTGCTGATAATGGATTATCTTGTTGTACATCTTATATTTTGAAGGGTTACAGACATTGCCCTTGATGACCCTTTTAATGTAAGGTTATCATTGCATATGTACAGTCAATATAAAAATTGTGGACACTTAAAATGTTTTTGAGTCAAAATATAACATAACTTATAATTTTTTCTCATAGTTATAAGCGAAACCTCATGGAAGAAAGGTAGAGCCTGAAATATTTTACAAGGCTGGCTTTAAGTAATCATGTTATGATAGTCGTCTTTGGTCAAATATTATACCATCAAGCCTTCGTTTAAAATCAGAGATGCTGTCGGTGATAACCATCTCGCTTGGTGACGTGTTCCTAGGTCGTACCATTAGTTAGCTGAGGAAAAACTTGCTGAGATTCAATCGCCTGCGTTGGTTATTGATTTTGTATGAATGGCCACGCAGATGAGTTGTGTAGGCAAAGTTGAAGCAATCCTCGGCTCTCAAGGAGGAATCATTACCCTGGATAACCCAGAATATCTAGATCAGGCTACACCGTAAGTACCTGTGAGAAAGCGGAACTAAGTCAAGCTTTTTAAATATACCTTGGTACGGTAAAACCTTAAGACCGTTGACCTTCTTCGTTGCTCTCTGTTGCCCCTGTTTGAGGAGGTCAACATCTTTCTTCATCCATGGTACCCAGGTTGTTATTCTGTAATCTAAATGTTGTATCACGAAGACCCCAAATACTTTTCCGAAGAGATCAGGGGGAATATTATAAATGCACGTCTGACACAATGTGGCAAACATGTCGCCATCTGGACTGCTTCCTTACAGTGTCCTCAGGGCATCAAATTCCCAATTGTGCACATGCCCATATATTTATGTGTTTCCACCTCTTTTAATGCAATACCATTAAATAATTACTGGTGTTTCTGAGATACTTTTCGACTGGCGCTTATGTGTAGAATCGCACACTTGGATACATTAAACGTAAGAAGCCACCTGGCCGACCAGGCACTTAGTATCTCGATATTCGATTGTAACCCTTTTGCGTCATCAGCGCAGCTGACTTCAGTCCATATTTTAATGTCATCTGCAAACATGACAGCTTCACAATCTAGGTCATTGAGACGGCCGTTCACGTAGATAAGGAAGAGTAGCGGACACAAATCAGAACCCCGGGGGACACTAACTTCTACTTTTTCCCATTATGAGCTAGAATTTACAACAACAACTCCCTGTATTCTGAAAGACAAGAAAATTTTGATCCAATTGAAACGTTTTCCTCGAATTCCTGCGTCCTAAGTCTTCTGTAAAAAAATCCTGTGTGGTACGCTATCAAAAGCCTTTTTGAAGTTAAAAACATAGGACATCTGCTGATTAACCCTTATTTGTGGCTTCTGTCATCTTCTCGTGCGACTTAAGAGCAATCGTAAGACAGGAACGTCCTGGACGGAAACTCGTGTTCGACCTCGCGTAAGATTTGGTTGTATTCCTGATAGCGCATCAAACGCCTCTTTATAATACGCTCAATTATTTTACACACTATGCAAGTTAAACTGACAGGACGGTAATATTCAGTCCAATTGTGAACCTCCTTTATAGGTCGAGGCGATGAATGCACACTTCCATTTTTCCGAAAGTTCGCTTTCTTCAAAGTCGGATAATTAAATCACGTTCCGTTATGTCCTTCTACACAGTCAAAAGGACAGATCTATTCAACGTAGGGTATATCAAAAGAAAACCTTAACGGGACAGTACATTAAATTTTCACAGATATTTTCTCCTTAAATATAAAACTTCATATAGTTTAGGGGTTGGCAGCTAGATTACGGCGTACCTGCTCTCCTGAACCGTTTAAAGCAAAACTTCAGCATCTGCAGAAAAAAATCTCCATGTAAACGAATACCCAGAGAGCATCATCCTGCAGAATATTGGAAAGTGCACCGCAAAGCCTACAACCGTAAAGCCTGGCAGAGAAAGACGTGTTCATTAGACTGACTTTCTTAGCGGACGCAACAGGCAAACAAGTAAGAAGACGTCTGACAACAATGCTTACGAGGGCTTTCCCCGCAGTGAAGCTTTGCGCATCTTTCCCAAACTCTCCCCTCCTACACTTGAGAGGTAAAGACCCGCTTCCGTTGAAAGTCACATTAATGTGTATTTATTAATTTATATGGTCCTATGGTGCGGGAAATATTGGCTGCATAAAGAGACACCTGGAAAAAAAAGTACGTGAACACATACACGCTTGGCTAGTTAAAGGTGAAAGCAGATGGTTTTCGGGTTCCATTCTCGCACATCTAGTTGATACCAAGTCAACCCCAACGAGACCTTTAAGGTTGTCTACCAGATAACAGCCACGGGTGCTAGCATCAGCTGAGGCCTGGGCTATACTGCTAGCAAATGCAGTGCAGTGCTTATACTCTCGCTCTCTCGTGGCCGAAGTCGACTTCAGACGGTAACCACACGTTGCCCCCGCCCCCTGATGACAGGTTTTTATTGCGCGCAGTTGATGTTCACTTTCCTCACTCGGCAGTTCACAGCCTACTCCTCTCCCTATCCCCTAGTCCCAGTTTCACATGCCAACCTCGCACTGCGGACGGCGTGACAACGGTGCCTATTAACCATAAAACGCTTATAAACCCCGGGACACTCTGTTATTTACATTCTCTATCAAACTATATAGGTCCGATAATGTAGTACCGAAGACACCTGTTGGCCGAATCGCCTTTTCGAAAATGATCATTTCTATTATGCATTTTGTATTACCAAGACACAACGATTACGCCTGCCCGGTTGGACGACTGGAAGACGTACCTCAGTAGTTTTCCTGAAAACGGATTAAGTTGTATTGTTATCTTACAAGGATTGTGCCTGAACGCATATGCCCAGCCATACACAGTACAATAATATTCACGCGCGTCGGGGACCAAACATTGCGGTGAAAAGCCGCTAACCAAGGACGTACTTGATCAGCGATAAATCCGCCACCTGGTCATACTCGGCATATTCCGTGAGGTGTCAACCAATTCGAACGCGTGAGTTCGACGTCGCTGAAGCTATTACTTTAGGCGCCCTAGCAAGAGAGATTGAGAAACCACTATACACACAAGGCCCCTGATTTAATCACTTCCTCCCCACCATCGCACTCTGTCTCTCGTCCTTCATTATGATTGGCGAAATACTAAAAGTCGGCCTGGTGGACAGTAATGGTTAGAACAATCTGTTTTTCTTCTTCGTGCGCAGCAACAAGATCCCGTTCAATAACCATGTAACGTCATTCGTTGAATTATGACTGACTGATGACGGCTCATGAGCCAGAAATGGTCATTTCAGTCCCCTATTCTTTGTTGGCCCTGTTATTCTGTCTCTCCTACTACTAGCCGCTATGCGGCTACTGGTGGGCCTCGAGAATGAGCCCCAAGGCATAACAGAACGAATGACTTCTGTTAATGATCGGTGAGCCTCCATATCTAAACTGGCAAGACAAGGAACCCTTGGCTCAATGGTTAGAGCGTTTGACTTCCGATCGACAGGTAGCGCGTTTGAGCCTGAGATGGGGCAACAACTATGGTTGAGTATGACTGGCTGATCAGTCTCCCTTGTCTTTGTCAGCAGCGTTGATCTGTCTCTTCATGTCAAATCGTCGGCCGACCCACAATCTATCAGTTTGAGAAACTGTACATACATAAGTTTCACATAACAGTAACTTCTCTGAATCTGCTTAATGAAGTTTAAGCGGCAACGTTTTGTCCGCATAAAGTAGGCAGACATTTTGCAGTCGGCATATGAATTGCAGTAGATTAAATGCCTGGTTAAGGCATTTAGAGGCAGATATGAAGAGCACCAACAGGAACTGATCCTCTAAGGCAGCAAATGATTATATAATAACTTTTAGGGTAGCTTAGACAGCAAAGGTTCAACCTTGATGCCGTAGCATCGTGATCGGCACTTCATAGGAAAGCTCAAATAATAAATTTCGTTGAAAGGTTCTGCGAGACGTTCACACTAAGATTGATCTCGAAGCTTCGTTTCTAAATGATGGTGAGCTCATTATTTCCCCTTTTGGATCCTCGGGAGGGTATAAAAAATACGCCAGATGAACTGTTTTATGTAAGGAGTTATCATTAAACATACAGAGAAGGTAATTTCTCATTCTGTCAGGAACTGTCGACGAAATATCGTGCAACAATTTCTGTCATTCTTTTTACACTTTCCGAAGCTAGATGCATAAACCATTTCATTAGTCGTTCTGCATATATACTCGGTAAAAAAACATATCTAATGCCTTTAGTTTACTCACTGAGTATTTGTTACAACCGTGGGCTACGATTTGGTCCATTTTTAAAATGTCAAAAATTTATTACGTTTTCTTGAAAAAAAGAAGAATGATTACCGAATAAAGCCATGCAAATAAGCCTGCAGTTGACAATATGTGATTTTTTTCTCGTTTCTCACGCATATTAATATCTACTGTATATGTTAAGTTAACCTTCTTATGATCTCCAGAGGAAATTGTATAGTTTCTGGTTTTACTTCATAAGGACAGCTAGCCTGGCTGACATGTTTCCCATTTCATAAACATGGCAAAAGGATGGGCGGATCGTTGTAAGAGTCAATTTGATCGGGTCATTTTATCAATACATTTAGCAACCTATCATTGCAGTTAAAATTGAAATTGCATTTTCAACTCCATAAAAACGCACAAAGAAAATTAAAATATCAAAGCTTGCATCTACATAAGACGAGAAGACCACAGTTAACGTCTTTTGTAATAGTTTACAGGCAAACCATATAAAGACACCACCAAAAATAAAACCCATTCGAGTAAAAAAATATTTAGTTAATTATTTTATCACTCATGTGTGCTCAGAAGAGCAGTAGAGGTTCGCGAATACGGAAGGATCGAAACCGGGAGCCGGACCCTTGTAGGTGCGCTCAGCAATTGCGTACTCAAGACAGTCGTATCCTTCTGGAAAATAGTCCTCGTGGAACTTGTTGGCGAATAACTTATGGGACCTGATCAGAGCCGGTAAGTGTTGAGATCCGAGGATGCAAATAGAACGGACGTAATGGGTAGCACATGGCTCAGGATACCAGAGTTTGTAGCGGATGATATTAGCCAGACGCATTTTGTCCACGTTTTTGTCCGTTTCCTCGTGGATCTTCAGACAGGCGCCAGGGGCCCCCATGTGTGGATTGTAGGCTAGGGTTCCGTATAACTGCTCACTGCCATGCCCTTTGTATGCGAACTGACGAATAGCTTCTCTCACCTCGATAGCCCTCGCGTCATTCAGCATATAGTTGATGAATTCCTGCTTTGCCACCATGTGAACTGCACTCTTTAGCCAAATCACCTTTATTTCCGGATAAAATACAAAATGCATCGTTGTACATGCATTAAATAATGCAATATTTCAAATTCATAAGATGTATATAAATATGTATGATAATTGACAACTATGTTAAAGTTGTTGGGCGATGTGACAAGTAACAAATAATTCTGCCTTTCAAAACGTAGAAGACACAGAATAGATTCACATCCTGTGAACCCCGTCAACCAAGCACGATTTTTTTGATCGCAAAGCTCTGAACAGAAGGTAGATAGTGTAAGCAAACCAGAATCCCATTGCGCGAGCAACGCATATAGATGGAGGTACTAAATGGTCATACAAGTACAAACTAAGGCAAAGCTTTACATTTGCAAGATTAAAATATGCAATAATCGACAACTTTGTTAAATTTGATGAGCTACTGCGAACATTTGCATTTAATACTGTCTCTCAAAGAGGTAGAAGACATAAAATAAATTCATACTTTATCCACCCTCACAATAAAACATGTCATACGCGACGAAAGATCTAAAAACAAAGAGTAAATAGTTTAAGTTGACCTTTTAGCGATCAGAAGATCATTGTGCGATCAATTCATTCGGATAAAGGCATTAAATGCAATGAAATATGCTTATGCATTAATGTCGAAAAGCGGAAGAACGCCCAATCATTAACATTTCGGAATCTTACAGGAACCAAACATCGTATCTTTGGAGAGGGCAATATTAATAACTGGACAGTTTTCACGACTGCAAAGATCGTGAGTGAGTGTTTTGGTTCGTTTCTAACTCAAAACAGTCTCCCAGTGCGTTGGCCGTGTGCGTCCTTGACTGGTACCCGGATCGCGTCATTTGACCACGTAGGCGTAAAGCATGGTAAACGTGAGTTTAGAATAAATTATATCCGTAAGAATTTGGCTTCGGAAACACAGGTCTACAGAAGTTCTGGTCCGAGCATCTTGGCGATTAGGCCATGTGCCCACGAAACCCAATTAGTTACCCTCCGCCAGGGCGTAAGGCAGCAGTTCGCCTAACTGAACCGCACATTAGGGACAGAACAATCGGTAAGGGAGGCATGCTGTCTGGCCTTATAATGAAACGTAAGATGATAAAATAAGATTTAGTAAACTATACCTGTATCTAGTCTTTGATTTATCGGAATAACTCTAGGACTCATGATTGTTTACGGACTATGGGTGACATTCACGCCAATCTGTGGTAATTCGTTTTGAGGTATATGATAAATCGTTAGATGATATTGTCGTTCAGAAGAAGGAAATGAAATTGCTGGGACGGGTAATTTGTACACAGGGGAGTTGCAGTATTTATACGATGCCATCGCTATGCTACCGCACGTGAACGGAAATTAATGGCTCCACCTTCAGCGATGATGACTGCGCTTTGGTGACATTGTGCCGGGCAGACTATTAAGATCGGCGAAGGGAATTGTCCCACCTCTGAGCGAGATCGTGTCGCTCTGCTCGAGTTAGCAGAAGACTTTATGCTCCCACCACCCCTGCCTCCACTGCCACATGTGGACTGTTAACCCTTATGCAGGATAGAAAACAACTTTTACAAATAAACAATCTTTTTCTCAGAAAAGACAGCCGTGTTCTAATGCCTCCTTCCTATCGATCTTTCACATGTGTTACCTTAGTCAGCTATATGCTGCATACTTACATTTTTAGCAACTAGATCTTTAACGGAGGACCTGTGTTTAAGTCATCCTCCGATCGTCTTGACATCCTTTTGCTACCTTGGCCAAGATTTGAGGGAGTAGAGTGTGAGGTAGATGCAGTGCAAAGCTAAATTATCCCGTCGGTTGACAACCTTCCCAGCCACGGATTTCAATGCAGGTGAGGAAGATACATTGAACCATCGCCCTCACTCTCTGTACCCACTCCCAGGCACGAGACACCGTCTGAGCCTATCAGTGGACTGGCGTGGGGAATGGGCGCACCTGCTGATGTATCCACTTATCGTGTCTACACGTACCACGCACATGACCTGGTCCCAAAACGCAAACATGTAGATTTTACACAAAAGAGGGTTGAAACACTCAAGTCGCACATTTGTGAGAGTGCCAGAGGTCACGTCAAGAAGGAGCCAGGGCAGCCTGACTCTCAGACCATCAGTCAGCCACTCCGTGTGCTGCTCCAACTCGAAGTTGCGCGAGAAGGCGGCTGAAGGCCTCTGATTCGTTTTTGACGTATGAAAGTGCACGCCATTATTTAGTTTCTGTGCGATTTTTTCGTTCGTTGGCTTGAAATTTGACCAACTTAAAATTGAACACTATCCTCGCATTCATTTCAACGTGTTTTGTGCGGAGTGGCTGACTGATGGTCTGAGAGTCAGGCTGTCCTGGCTCCTTCTTGAGGCGACATCTGGCACTCTCACAAATGTGAGACTTGAGCTGCTCAACCCTCTTTTGTGTAAAATCCTGATGTTTGCGTTTGGGGGCCATGTCGTGTGCGTGGTACGTTTAGACATGATAATTGGATACATCAGCAGCCACGCCCACTTCCCACGCCAGTCCACTGATAGGCTCAGACGGTGTCTCGTGCCTGGGAATGGGTATAGAGAGTGAGGGCGATGGTTTAATGTATCTTCCTCCACGTATAGCTCTAGCCGAGTCACTCAAGTAAGAGGAAATGCTTCTAACTCTGCGAATAATTTGTTAGATTTTGAGGTGTCCCCAACGTTCGAGGCCAGTTCCCTGGAAGTCGTCACCCTGGTCCAATAGTTTCTGGGGTTAACTCCAAGTGACCTTGCCCACCTTTTCGGAAGATAGGGAGTGGACTCGCACTGTAAGGATAGACATTTCTAAGGGTCCTAAGGTACTCCTGGCATTGCAGCGTCACTGCCTGGCTTGGCTGCCCTTCTGATTGGATATTTCAATGATGAGCATATTCGCCTTCAGTTGCAAGGCGTGACCGTTTTCCTAGGCATGGAGCCTCCTCTTTTCAAATTGTTATAATTTTGCGATTTAATTGCATTCAGTTCAGTCTTATTAAGGAAAAGATTACAAAGTGTCGGCGGAAAATAACTGAAGAAAATTAAAGAGGAGATTGCTTTCAAATGTGCTTGCGACAAACCAGTAGCCGTCCGTTAGTCATAAAGCGTAAACATGCGTAGTTGGAGTAGCTGGCTACTTTAGTTTTGTGCGACTGGTATATGAATAGTTTTATGTGACAAATTTGCCCTTAAATTAATTTGCACATGAGGAGAGAACAAAGGTGTACAGAGCATTCCACTCTGCAACCGCACTGTTACTGAAACAACACCCGCGTCCATCCAAATAGTGTATAGTTTTAAGGGATGATCGCTCAAAGTGGGCGTGTAGACTGTGTGAAAAAAATCACTGGGGACATAGCAGCAGTCCGGGCCATTCATAATGTAGAAGGTTAGTAGGAGATCTGCTCGTAGTTGCCTGTAGGAAATATGTTGAGAGTTGACAGTTTGCTTTCCTAGGGCAGCGGTTCTAGATCTTGAGTTGTTTGTGCGTCCGCCTCTGAACCTTCTCTAAGACGGTAGAATCATCGACAGTCGAGAGTCCCTATGGCTGTATGGCGTAGTCTAGCTGTGATCGCACGAAACTAACAAATATTTTGGAGCAGCTGTCTATGTCAAACCCCATGAAGACTCGTCTGAGGAGTTGCAATATAGACATGGTCGACTTGGCCGCATTCGGGCATTAAAGTGTTTGTTTGTGTGAAGATTTAAAATAGATGTGCCATCTCATGAACTGTTAACCGAAATTCTACAGTGTACTTCGATTACTAAAGATTACATAATTTAACGACAACATGCGAAAAGTAAAATTTCTTGTGTTTATGTGGTAGGGGATTTCTTCTTCTTTTTCAAAGGCTAAAATTGAAGAAAATGTATAAATATATTTTAAAGGTTTCTAATTATGACCTGTTTATGATAGAAGTGTCGATTCATAACGCAGCTTATCACTACATATATAAGTGCACCTTGTATAGTATCCTATGTAGGTGTTGGGAATACTCATTCCCACGGTAAATCATCTCACAGAAAAACACTTGCACGCGCGTTTCTCACACTGCATTCCACAAACAATGCTCGAAAATGTTCCGCATTGACTGGCCACAGATCTGATTGATTCATGTCCGCGAGAATTTTGCTCAGCTCTTATCTATCTTCCTCTTGAAGCTGATTGGACAGAATATAACTAAGCTGGACGGGAGGCTATAAATGCATGCAGCAGTTCATATCCCTTTTTGCTTGAATATCCTTCGCTCTCTGATCGTGTTCTATTGCTCTTCTGCGTTTGGGTTTGGATAACCTTTGATTAAGCAAACGCTTCGTGCGTCATTTAAGTACCAGGCCCCGTCAGAACAGTAGGTCACATCCACTGCAAATGCCTTGAAGCGTACATATTTCCGTGTCCCATCTCTAACCAAAACGTTAACTCTGACCCTGGTAAGTGCCAATTTTTCCTAAAGTCAATCAAGTACCTTGGATTCATCTTTGACGCCACTGGTCACCATCCAGATCCCGAAAGTAATCATGCCATCCAACGAATGCCTGCACCCAAGGATTTATCACAACTTCGTTCGTTCCTTCGCTTGATCAGCTACTGAAGCGCCTTCCTACCGTCACTACATGACTACCGAGCCCGTTCAACAATCTGTGGCAGAAGAATGCTCCATTGTGCTGGTTACCCTACTGTGAAAAGGCTTTTGTCCAGCTGAAGTCGATGCTGAGTTCAGATCTGCTGCTCACGCACTATGACACGACTCTGCCGATCATCCATGCTGCAGACGCATCCAATCGCGGAGTTAGTGCTGTCATCTCACCCATTTTTCCCGATGGGTCTGAAAAGGCGATCATGCACGCATCCCGCACGTTAACACCTGCGGAGAATAATTATGGCCAAATCGAGAAAGAAGCAGTTGCCATCATCTTCGCCGTCAAGAAGTTCCACAAGCTGCTGTATGGTCATCATTTCACGTTGTTGACGGACCATAAACTGTTGCTGTCAATCTTCGGTTCGAAGGAGGACATTCCGGGCTATTCAACCAGCCGACTTTAATGATGGGCACCTACTCTTCTATGTTACGACTTTGATATTCGCTACTGCCGCACTACTGACTTTGGTCAGGTTGACGCCCTTTCATGCTGCTCATCCTGGTATCAGTCAAATGAAGTTAATCACTCGCAGTTTTGTCTACTGGCTGAGTATTAACAACGACTTCGTTCGACGCTGTCCCCGTTGTCAGCAAGTTGCCCAGATGCCGTCTCGTCAAACCCCAGGGATATTGCAAACACTGGATAGGCCTTGGTCAAGTGAGCATGTCAATTTCGCTGGTCCACTTGATGGCGTATCATACCTACTCTTGGTCGATGCCTATTCAAAGTGGCCCGAGATTGCACCACTGAATCCGGCAACGACATCTGCCACTATCATTGTCCTACGACGCATTTTCAGGCAACACGGCTTACCGGATGTTCTGACTTCGGATAATGGTTCACAGTTTACCTCATTGGCATTTAAGGATTTCTGCCGCCAGCACAACATCCAGCACCTTCGCTCTCTACCCTACCAACCTCAGTCTAACGTTCAAGTGGAGCCTTTTGTCAACACATTCAAGAGAACCCACTTGAAATCTCATGGGGAGGGGTCCACGGATGAGATCATCCAGGCATTCCCATTTTCTTACCAGACTAATCCGAACCCGGCGTTCCCCGGCGGTGTTTCTCTGGACAAGGCCTTGATGTGGCGAAAACTACGCACAAAGTTCCATGCACTGGTTCTTACGAATGTGCCGTCCACGCAGCCAACTTCATTTGTCTCTCGCAGCAAGCTTCTCATCGGCAAACCCGTCTTCGTTCGCGTTTATCGAGCTGGTTTTCCAAACTGGATTGGGGCAACCGTAGTAGCGCACAGAGGCAGCATGTTGTTCAACATCTGCGTGGGTTATGACACCTGGGTTCGTCACCACAACCAGATTCGACGGCGGCATTGCAGTAAAGCAACCGAGCTTGAGTCATTTTAATCACTCCCCCTCTACATCCTGCGGGATGCTTTCACCATCCGACCGATCATCTGGTTTCCGAACCCAGCGCTGCACCTCCTACAGATGTACGACGTTCAGTATCAGTTGCTGGCTCCGCGCCTGCAGAAGGCAAACTGCTCCCAAGACGACGGACCAACCAAGTGCGCCGAACAACGCGGCCGATACAGGTCAACCCACGTCAGAAAAGGTACTGACCTACTTGAAGGGGAGATTTTAGGAATGCACATTCCCACGATGAGTTATCTCAGAGAAATGCTTCTGCGAGCGCGTTTCGCACGCAGCATGCCATGAACGATTCGCGACAATGTTCCGCATTGACTGGCCACAGAGCTCTCGTCAGCTCTGATCGATCCATGTCCGCGAGAATTTTTCTCTGCTCTTATCTATACTCCACTTGAAGCTGATTGGACAGAATATAACTAAGATAGACGGGAGGCTATAAATGCATGCAGCTGTTCATGTCCCTTTTGCTTGAATATACCTTCGCTTGCTGATCGTGTTCTCTTGCTCGACCGCGTTGGGTTTGAGACAACCTTCGATTAAGCATACGCTTCGTGCGTCATTTAAGTACCAGGCAGGGTCATAACAGTGGGTCACATCCACTACAAATGCCTTGAAGCGTACTTATTTCTGTGTCCCAAATCTAACCCAAACCTTAACACTGATCCCCCTCGAGGTTACCGCAAGTCCACCTTTCTTTCGGAGGGGGGGGGGGCCTATTCCCGGGTCCCACTTTCTTTTTTTTTAAAGTGGTGTTTAATGGTCGCCATGGCATCAGAATTTGCGGGATAAGGCACCTAGCTTGTTAGATCTAATCCCTCTGCGTTCAAGCAGTTCTATTGCTGGTTAATCGCGACTGCGCATTCGCCAGACCCCGAAGCCCGTTTAAGGCGGACCGAGCACTAGCTGAACGCCGTTTCCTATCTGCCACCTGCAAACGATTTGGCTAACCAATGACTAGGCAGACCGGCGAGCCCACCATGCATGACCGTGGGTAACGAATTTCATAGGCGTCATTTATAGGAAAAATAGTTGACCACGTAGAGGCTACAAATCGATACTAAACATCTTGGTGGGATTGCAGTGAGCTTTCGGAAATGTGTCTCTCTAATTAGCCTTGCGTAGGTGAATTACTTAGTTCAAGAAGGCTTCCATGGAGGTGGAGGATGGAGAGGTATCAAATTACGACGCTCAACAACTTGAAGTATCCAAAATCAGAAGGAAGCGCAGACAGTTACTTAGACCAGTACGCAGGCACGCAAGCATTTACAGCAACCGTTCTGACCAGGCCGGTGTCAGCCAGAAATGCCTGCACGCAAACTTCGTCGACTGCGGCCAGTCGCTAGAAAGAAATATCGATCGGTGTCACGGTGTTGCAAGCTAGAGGTTGAGGCATACGCGGAGGAAATCTGTCACTATTATTAGACAGACTGAACGCGGCGGCGTTGACGGCTGTGAGAGCAGGCTGTCACCCGGTAAAACGCTTAATTTCAAACAAAGGCGTCGAGAAGAAACTAATTTTCTAGCGATCTTTGTTTTTGCTCCTCATGAGAATTGGTGAAGAAAAACTCCGCTTTGGGGTCACTGTGAGAATCCTGGCCAAGTAAACGAACTTACTCGAGGCAAGCTATTGTATGATGAAAAAGATTTGTTGGGAGGTCTAGTTAGGATTTCTACCATGTGGACCGTAGCGAGTCATATCATGTGTCTCTTGGAGGTGGGGGCCACTTCTAACATCCCTTACCTGGCACCCAAGTCTCATCTGTTGCCTTCTGCAGCTAGGCTCTGCCTAACGTTCAGACCCCGAAATGTCTCCACCAACGGGCTAGACCTGGTGATTTTTGATCCGCTTCGCATCCCTCTCCTCCCTTCACTTCAGAAATATATTACGGGGAAGGCAACCCTGTAATCCGGACGGCGACCTTGGCTAACTTGTGGTTGCTCTCTACAAAATGAAGCCTTAAGACATCAGGGATATCCAAGCAGCCAGATGTATGGATGGCACTGCTTAACCCCTATCGCGAGAACGGGGGCTATAGATGGTACCTTAGTTGGATGCTGGTAAATCACGTCATCGGCATTTATTTCATGGCTCATAAATGAAAGAATTGCTGTCGAAACGCAACAATGCGCAAGAACAACACTTATCCCGATCGTCTCCGCCCCAACCAACAGGTTGCTAGAGTGATTCCCCTGGCAGGCTGTAACATTCGTTCTCTTTAAGGAAATCCGAGGGGGAACCAACCGGAAAGGAGGACGCGCTCCAGAACTAGCAAACTACAATGCTGCATTCAATGAGACCTGATTCAGTGAACAGGATCAGCTGAAGGAGGTAGGTGCCCGCGACCCATTTTCTGTCGCAGGGTATCAACGGTTGACTCATGAAACTGTGTCTGCCTCTTTATGGAGCCGAATCCTAAATCAACATCAGCGCAAACGCCCCCTTCCAATGACCAACTCAGACGAGAAAAAAACTGCCATGAGGGCCTGCGCACCCCTGATGACAGTGTTGAAAGCGAACAAGCTGGTTGTACTCTGGTGATCTCAACGCCTGCTTCCAGAACAGACTGTGCTGCCTGGAAATGGGTGCTGAATCCACATGATCTCGGCAACTGAAACGACAACGATCACTTTCTTTTGTGAACCGGCGCCGAACAACACCTGCTTCTGACTTTTGGAGAAAATCCGATGAGCCTCCTATTGCAGCACCGGCAGTTCCAATCTGGAGTCGATATCAATAGGACTTGTTGATGACAAAGGTGATCTGCGATGCCGATGGCCGGCCGGATGATTGTCTCGTCATTTTCAGATGAGGTTTCGACTTCAAAATCACAGGAAAGCACAACTTAAGCAACTACCAGGTAAGTTAACTTCTCCTATGCCGCATAAAGCTGTTCACCGCTTAGCTTGCAGCAGGCAAATGTCCCAGCACCTGGAAGAACTGCAGGCATCAGACGTCAAAACCCCTATTGAGACACACAGTGGTGTCGATTGCGAAATATCCTTCACACCGCCCTCCTAGGTACGATCGGTCGCCCACCCCTTCAAAACCAGGATTGGTCTGACTAAAACGATAAGGAAAGTGTTAATCTGCTCGCAGAGAAGGCTGGACTTCATAAGACATATGTCAACTGCCATGTAGATGCAGACAAAGCCGCCAACCTCAGATGTCACTGTGTACCGCAAGCAACCACTGCGGGGCGAGGGAGGAGGCCTGGATGAACCACAGAACAAGGACATCCAAGGGTACACTGTCTACAGTGAATTGAAGAATTTTTTATCCTCCGTCAAGGTGGTCTAAGTCTCCCTCGTTTAAGGACCCGTGTCATTGCTCAGCTCCTACGAAACACCACACCTTGAGAAAAAATTCTAAATTCTTAAGTGCTGGGTCGAGCAATTCAGAACCTACCTAAATCGCTCATGCTCAATCTCAGATGATTGCATCGACCAGCTCCTCCAGGTAGAAACAGACAACAAACTGGTTTTCCTGCTACAAGAAACCATAAGAAACTGTCCAAAAACCTTTTCCAGTGGAACACCGGGATCCGACCACATTCTTGCCTAATATATTCGATACAAACCGCATGACAGATAAAGAAAACTAAACACACGAAGGTTCCCTCTAAGTGACCAGTCATTTGTCCCCAGCAGAGTATGCAGTATCTGCTAGGGACATGTGTGTTATACTGGAATATAGTTCCGGATACTTCGTCCATGACCTTCACACCCTCGCGCTTAAATTTAGTGCAACTATGCATAGACAAGTATCTGATACTTTCTGTGAAGGTGGTTTCGAGTTTGAATCCAAAACGTTAGGCAAATAAAGTTCTTGCCCCCTGATTGCGTCTACCACTACTCTATATATAGACTGTTTTAAATCTGTTACACAAAAATTCTAGGTAACGTTAAAAGTGGTGAATACGTACCACGGGGTTTCCAATCAAGCGGGATGGCACTTCTATGAACAACGCGCGCAAAAGCCAAGAAACAATTTTGCGACCCTTCTTTATCTTAAACTCCATGAAAACTTGCATGATCAAAAGGGAGGAACTAGTATATTACTTCAAGATAGGCGAGTCTCCGTAATCCTGCAAGCACGAGAGATTGCTGGGCTAACTTGATGAAAAGCCTGCTCTTTGGGTCTGCTGCCAAGTTCTGCAGATTGGAGTTGTAAAGGTCACGGTAAATAGTGGAACAGACTGGATTTTGATAATTCCGAATTGTTATATGATCTGGTTAAAGAGTGGCCGCTGGCTTCGAGTTAAGAAAAATCATTTGAAAAGATGAGGGTGGGGAAAAAGGGCCAAACGATGCCGGAAATGATTTGCCAGATTAATCGGATGAAGTCTTTTGCTCTATTCTTCGAAGACCTGCAAACCTGTTTGGACAATCTTCTCAACTTGGACTAGTCTGGTGAATAATTTGTAGCTTTCGGTGATGTTTTGAGGAGGGTTAATTGATTCCACCGCAGAAAAAGCAAGTGTAACTTGCGACAGCAAGCTTTATGTCGCAAATGTATACGTTGTGTTTCCTCAAAACTGTTTTCTGTTATAAGCTGGTTCGTATCAGTAATCGGGTTGGAGGCTTTCCTCATAAGGTCAAATTTGCAAGGGTTTGTAAACTTCCGTTATACAGACCTGGTTTGCATAGGTGAAAAATCAAAAGTTGACAGCGTAGGAAGAAAGCTAGGATTGATTTCCCAGCCGAGAACTTTAAGGTCAGGTAAACAGAGACGATTTTTGAACAGTTGCCAACTTCAAGACGAATAAATTATTGTAATTGGCGACAAAAATATAAATATATGATGGAGACAAATTATGGAAAAATTTCCTTTTCCAGCAGGCCTCAACGGCCTAGGTGGCGTAATTGACAGTGACTTAGCAAAACTGAAGTTTACTAAAATAATACACACTTCGCCGGGCTAAACTTTTAGTGATGCACCATGCTCTTTAAATGTAAGCTTCAAGGCATTTTATGTGGGAACCTTGACGCTTTGATAGGATGTGCGGGATCACATTGGTTATGAAGGTGGTTGCAAAATTTCCTTTCCACCTGAAAATTCCAAATTTCGACGTCACATGTGACGTTTTACGTGCTTTTACTTTCACCATGGCATTCCGGCCTACAGTCTTGTAAAGTGTAGCCATCGTCCTAGAAAGGAAGTCATTAGAGAATAGGCAAGCCGAATACATAGTGTTGGCTCATTTTCTATCACTTAATCAAGTCGGTAAACGATTGGGCTCTGAAAATCACGCTATTAACAATCCCACCCGGCGTTGTTTTTTCATATCAAATACCGGTCCGATATCCGAATCTAAAGAGAAGATAAATGTCAGACGTTTTTCGAGAGTTGTAGTTTGTCATCAAAGCGAAGAAAGAGGGTTTGTGATCAGTGAATGTTCGAAACTCATTGACGGAAAAAGCCACGGTCGAGGCACCAGCGGTCAGCAAAGGCGGGGAGAGCTCGAGCGGGGATCCGAGAGGAGATCCGTGAGTGGCAGCATGGTGCCGACACCGTCCAGATGCAACCGACAGGAGAAATTCGCCATGCCAAGAAATCTCTGTAGTAGACGCTTGTACTGTAAAAGTGGGATGTCACGGATAGCCGTGACCTTCGACGGAAGAGAGTGGGTGCAAGTCGCGTCGACCAGGTGTCTGAGAAACTCGGGGAAGGGAAAGTCAAAAGCGCACTTGGACGAGTTGCAAGCAGAGCCAGATTTTTGAAAGTGGTCAAAACTCTGTGCAAGATGATCCAGGTGTTCCATTGTGGTGGAGGAAGCCAATAGGGGGTCCTCCATTAAGTTATCGAATAAGTAAGTCCATAAAATGCACTGACAAAGATCCTGTGGACGATCTGTGTGACGTTTTGGAGGCAAAATGGTATACAGAGGAACTCAAAAAGTCAAAGTCTCTCTTTGAAACCTTTTCCAGAGCGATAGGTATTGGATGGAAGGCCTGGACCAGGTTGATATTCGAAAGAAAGACCTACCGAATAAGTCACCGGCAAATCCTGAAGAGGCGTAACAGGATAACCGTCCGGGGTAGTTACGCTGTTGAAGGCCTTCTAGTCACCCTAGCAGTGTCACTCATCAGTGGGGGTCTTGGAAACCATGTCGAGGCCTATCTGAAGCCTGTGCTCCAACACGGCATTAGCGGCAGCAAGACGTGCAGACGCGGGACAGCGAAGCCGAGGAAATACAGAAGTGCCAGTGGTTTTGTTGTAATGGAAAACATCGTTTGGCTGGGTAGATGCGTTGAAGTGTAGACGGATGAGGCCGTGGTGTTTGGTGAGAGCTGCGACTTGGACTATCTGAGGCAGAATCGTGGACGACAAGTTGTTCGGTCACCTTAGACGAATGGATACCCTGCATGTTCAACTTGATGGTCTGGTTGTGCAAAAACAAAGTGATGTCAGTCAATCACTAACAACAAAGGTGGCAAGAAAGGTTGCACTAAGAATGGCACAGAGCACGATGAGAAAAAGACCAAGGGAGGGGACACCAGTGGCTGATGTCTAGCGAGAGGGAGCAGGTGCCGAAATTGGCAATGGGCGAGGTGCTGATGCACTGATGGTCGGCTTCAGCAGAACATTAAGCTGAGAACAATTACCCACCAGCAAACGTCTACCACAGCGGGTATCACAGACGCAATCGAGGTCATCAGAGCTGGGGACACCGGAGGTATTGGTTGAAATGACTTTTGGACGGACCCCTTTTAACCTTCTGCTCTGAGGCCATGCTTTTTGATAATAATAAATCACGCTGTACCTAGCCGGTAGGATTGGAATTCGTGAATTTAACTCTGATAGTGGCTCGGCAACTGAAGAGGTGCCCTGGACACTTTGAAAGCATATGATATACGAGACAGGGTGGACAGTTCAGTAATACTTTGGTCTCAACTTGACGCCCTTTGTCGATAACCTCACTGCAGATTTTGATGGGCCGATTTTCAGATTTTGCGATCAAAATACCAGGAGTTTTACATAATCAGCAGTACCGTCGCTGGGCTAGTGCACCGCGAAAAGATGCCCCATGTCATCGCAGTTTTCGTATTTTAGCAACCCTCAGGTCCTTCAATCCATCCAGACATTCTGCATTTTTCATAGTGTCTGCTCTATTGGCTCCCGGTGCTAAGAGTATACAGCACCGTCGGCACTGGCGTTGTTGATGATAATATAGGTTTGACGCAGCCTCTTCTTCGCGGGTGACAATCTGTACATAACTGACATCAACCTGGTAGGAGTGCTGTCTGCGTGCGTGATTTTATAATATAGTTCTAAACTTCGTTGATCTTGGCCTTCACTGCAGTCATTTGCAGAGTCCCAGTTGTAGTCAAATGTTGAAGATGACAAGGCAATCGCCTGGCTAAAAGTTATCACCATTACTCGCCTTAGTCGGCAGCATGCCACGCTGACTGCATATTCGACCGAGGACATAGTCTAGAAGTGCCTACAATGCGATGGTGTATATACATGACGAAATACATTTGCACAACACCCTTTGCATACGACGATGAGACAGACCGTTGCGTGAGCGTCTGCTGTCTGGGTTGCACCACGACGCTCGCTTCCTAACTCACGCAAAATTAGTAAGTTTTTGTCTCTTAGCCTAGAAATCAACAAACGCCGTCATTTGACACGTTGATGAGGGAGTGGCGCACGGAATAAAACTGTATTCATGACTACGCAATGAAATGGTTGGTTAGACTAACTCGATATGAAGCTACGTTGACCTACCATGAGGCACCGGTTCGCACTGGAATTATCAGGGGTGAGGGCATGTAGCAAATCATTTGAAAAAGGATGACGTGTATAATGAATAGTGGGGCAGGTGTGTAAATAAGTTGTGCTCCCATGCTTCTTGTACGATGCTTCGGCAATTGGGTAGATAAAACCACGTAAAGGCTAGTTTGATCACTTTGCACAATTACACAAGTAGAAAATCCGACGCAACGTATTGTTTAGGATATAGACTTCGGAAATTTCAGCTGGACCCAAAGTGATCTAAGATTATTCATTACGAAGATATTGCTATACCACATGAAGTTTCTGCGCTCCACTAAGATAATTATCTTTCTGGGAGTGCTGCTTATGGTCGGTTATAAGCTAAACGGCTGGTTTACGGGGAAGACATTCTCCTTTTCTCAAAATTTACTGGCAAACCGATGTAAGATCCTCTTTTCCGACGCTATGACAAAGAACCATGGCGTATCCAAACGCTTAACACCGCTGCACACGCAAGAGTATCTTTTACGTCTAAACGAACATTTTGGCGAATATTGCCAAGACTTCAAGCAAAGACTTTTCCCTAGAGAAGTACCAATAAGCGAGGAAGAGAGGGATTTTCCATTGGCGTTTCTCCTGACGGTATTCAAGGACATAAACCGGGTGGCGCGACTACTGCGCCTCATATATCGCCCACACAACTTCTACGTTATTCACGTGGACAAAAAGTCCCCAATCACGTTCTACAAAGGCCGTCCAAGAAATTGCAGAAGTGTTTTGGAGACAATGTTGATGTTGTTCCTCAAAGCGAAAGCATTGATGTAAAATGGGGAGATTACACGGTCATGAGCAGGAACTTGTTGCTGCGCAACTGCTGCTCTACAATGGGGAGTGGAAGTATTTGATCAATCTGACTGGCCGAGGAACTGCCACTGAAGACAAATCTGGAACTGGTACAAGCTCTCAGAATGCTGAACGGCTCGAACATTGTGGATGTCACACTACAACGTCGAAACAAATTGCGGATACCTAATGCCAACTTATCGTTTCCTGTAAGTATACAGCAATTCGATTTCGGAGGCTTTTTCGTGTTAGTTATCAAGAATAGTCTTCTTCCCGGAGTTTTTTTCCATTACCTTTATGCCTTTTGTCTATATATACACATGAACACGTTAGGAGACTGACTATTCGATTAATTGCGGTTGCGTTTCAAACGTCGTGGGATGAACCACACCCCCCTCCCGGTGCCAAGTTTCGACGCGTTTTGCCAAAAAATATGCTGGATAGCTGCCGATGACATCCCCCTAGCTTGACAGCTGTCGCAAGATTACCAACTGTGCTAGGGAATTCAACATACTATATCAAACTCTGCCAAAGTTCCTACCCACGAAACTTGACTGTGAAGTGGCCGGTGGAGATTTTTATGTTCGCGTCTTATCAGATGGATTCGCCTACTGGGGCGCGATCTTAAGATTTAACCTATAGCCATCAGACTTAACAGAGACACAATTACTCTCAACCTGGAGAACAACCGAGACAATCTCGTCAGTGGGCAACAAAGCGCCAGAACCAATTCTGCTTCCTGTTACACCTAACGTTGGCAGAAACAGCTTCAATGCCTCGAGAAGCTCATGCTCTAAACCGAAAAACACTTTACCGGTATTTGTTTCCAGTTCATCGGTGTTCAAATGTCATTTTGAAAAGTGAATCATGGTTGGATGGTTCCCAACGTTGAGACCCGAGGCGGAACTTTTTGAAGTATTACACACAATACCATTAGGCTGGATTGTCGTAAAACGATCGGTGAAATGGAGGAAAGAACTCAAAACGCCTGGAGTTTATGCCAGTGAATCCTACATGAAAAATAAGGATATAAGACCACACCGTAACAAAGTCCATAACTATGTTCCAATGGTCAGAGGAAAGATGGTCTGAGATTTTTGCCAGAAATTGACAAAACACAAACTAGCCAGTTTTTGCCTGACCATGGCCTCCTCACTCTTGCCTGGGACCTCCCTTGGCCCTTTCTTCTTATTCCCAAGGAATGCCGACAAATCTAAAGAAAAGCGCTGAAAGGTATAACAGGCTACTTATAAAGGCATCCGAAGTGCTGAAAGAAAGCATCATATCAGAAGAATATAAAAAGTGTATCGAAAGTGGAAAACCAGTTGAGGACAATGGCGTATCATCTAATTGACGGTATTCTGAGCGTTACATCTCAGATATTACATGATCGGACCCCAGTGCTTCACCCTAACCCACCAAATTAAGCGGGACATAAATAACAAAAAGTACTGCACAGCAATCCTTTATGGAAAGTGCGTGTATGGCAGCCGATATTGGCAGCCTTTCGAGGATAAACCCGAGAGCCCAAGGCAATGTACGATAAGTGCTCATACTAACTGAACCATACAATATTTCATAATTTTTCTCCGAAGACGGCAAAACATGGCCGAGGAGACGCACACAGTCAGAAAAATTATTAACCGTTTCATTCAAAGGAGACTAAATCCAGATATGCTTAATAAAGGTGACTACATTTTTGGGCATTTCCTAATACCCACTCAGCTCACCCCATTATAAAATGCGCTTCGGTTAGAGCTCGAAGCAGAACATCACTGTCTCGGTCAAACGCAGTGTTTTTCGTGAGTGGTTTCTCCTGGAGGATAGCTCACAAACAGCTAATTCTGTCTCTACTATGGCAGGCCTAAAAATGATGAAAACGGAGAGTTCGGGTGTTTTTAAAAATGTATAGCTCTATTTTCGCTTCCACAGGCCGACATAATCGGAGCTGAATTTTTAGCTTATCCACCGGAATATCCAGCCGTTTAGCATCCTACTGCGTGGTTGCTGTGATTATTTACTAATATGAAGGTGCATTTATGGTAATGCAGTTTACGCACAAGCACTATTCTCGCCAGCTTCAGCTGACGTAAGTTTGAGAGAACAAATATTTTTCTTGTAAGTTTGGATTTAGAAGGGCATCAAAGAGGAAAAATGCCTACTTCTATAAAAGTTATTTTTTTCAGACCGTAGTTATTGCACGTGGCTGGAAAGACGTCTCACTCAAAGGCTGGCATCCTGACGCAACTGAAATATTTTTGCATTATTACGCACGATAGATTAATATCGCAACCCAATTTAAGTAATACTTTTTGAAAGGAATAAACTTTGCAGTAGTTCGGTTAACATTTTTGGGAGATTGCACATCTACTGTAATCGCACTAAACTGTCCACGGGTCTCCTCAGAAGATCTAGAAAAAAAAATTCCAGTTGGGATTATGCGTGCTCCTCTTTCTAACAACAGTAAACCTTGTAGGCCGTCTACTGTGGTTAACTTCACCACTGAAGTTTAAAGGACATAGTAAATCGATCTGGAACTTGTGTGCGTGTAGTGGCGGTATTGCCAGCAGATTATTATGATCGCGAAGGGGAATTGTGCCCACATCTGAGCGAGATCGTAGTCGCTCTGCTCGAGTTAGCAAGAAGACTATATGCTCCACCGCCCCTGCCCCCACTGCCACGCTGTGGACTATCAATCCTTATGCGGGATAGAAAACAAATTTTACAAATAAACAATCTTTTCTCTCAGAAAAGACAGTCGTGTTCTAATGCCTCCTTTCTCTCGATCTTTCACATATGTGTTACCTGAGTTGGCTATATGCTGCCTACTTTTATTTTTAAAACTAGATCTTCGACGGAGAACCTGTGTTTTTAGTCCTCCTACGATCGTCTGGACATCCTTTTTGCTACCTTAGCCACGTTTTTGATGGAGTAGAGTGTGAGAGGTAGATACGAGTGCAATTCTAAATTATCCCGTCAGTTGACAGACCTTCCCAGCTACAGTTTCCAATGCATGTGAGGAAGATACATTAAACCATCGCCCTCACTCTCTATACCCATTCCCAGGCACGAGACACCGTCTGAGGCCTATCCAGTGGACTGGCGTG
>WEDG01004076.1:0-87300 GCA_017591395.1 Schistocephalus solidus | reverse complement strand
GAAATTATTTACCCGGATATATATATATATATATATACATATATATATATATATATATATATATATGACAATACAGAGAAGAATTACTCCACGCTTATGACATGTATGTTCATACATCTACATTGCTTGAACTCTTGGACTTATGCCTAGAAACGAATTTTTCATTCTCACAAGAGTTTCTGTCAACAGCATAAGGGAGCCCCCTATGGGCTCATCCATCTCCGGCTTCATAGCGAAAGTATCGATGCATTCCATTCCATCATATGCTACACGTCGCTATGCGACCGCCTGCGAGGGCTCTAGTCTGAACTCCAGGGCACTACGGAACATGCATGTTCCTTAAGCAGATCGGTGAGCCCCACACTATAATCATATTCCCGAGCACAACCGACAAAAACAACGAGCCCGTGGCTCAATGGTAGAGCGTTCGACTCAAATACCAAAGGTCGCGGGTTCGAATCCCAGGTGTGCCACACTTGGGATTGGGTATGACCGGCTGATGACGGCAAATAAGCCAGAAATGGCCATTCCAGTCTCCCTTGTCTATAGTCGGTTCCATTCCATCATATGCTGCCACGTCGCTATGCGACCGCCTGCGAGGGCTCTGAGTCTGAGCTCCAGGGCACAACGGAACATGCATGTTCCTTAGCAGATCGGTGAGCCCCACTATAAACATATATCCGATCACAACCGACAAAAACAACAGAGCCCGTGGCTCAATTGTAGAGTGTGCGACTCAAATACAAAAGGTGCGGGTTCGAATCCAGGTGTGACACTTTTGCAGGATTGGGTATAACTAGCTGATGACGGCTAATAAGCCAGAAATGGCCATTCCGGTCTCCCTTGTCTTTGTCGGTTCCATTCCATCATATGCTACACGTCGCTATGCGACCGCCTGTGAGGGCTCTAGTCTGAGCTCCAGGACACAACGGAACAAGCATGTATATATATATATATGTATATAATTGTAGTTGGGCGCCCACCAATCGGTTACATGACTCACTCGTCCCACTGTGCCTTGGGGCTCACTCAACAGCCCCGCCAGCAGCCGCAGAGTGGCTAGTGATATAGGCAGAATTATAATACCGACAAAGACAAGGGAGACTGGAATGGCCATTTCTGGCTTATTAACCGTCATCAGCTAGCCATACCTAACCCCAGGTGCTGCGGCACCCGAGGCTCGAACTCGCAACCTGTTGGGCAAAGGTCATCGCTCTATCCACTGCGCCACGAACTCGTTGTCTTGCCGGTTTCAATCGGGAATATGAACAATGGTAGTTGGACGCTCACCGATCGGTTACAGGACTCACTCGTCCAACTGTGCCTTGGGGCTCACTCAACAGCCCCGCCCGAGATTTGAACCCAGACCTTTGACAATTGTGTTTAACACTACCATTGAGCTACGGGCCCGGGTTTTTGTTGGTTCTGATCGGGAGTATAAATTATGATAGTGTGGTCTGGAGGTCGATTTTCCTGTTTGAACACAATACAACGCGTCACAATGATCACATGGAATGTTGTACAGGAATGCTTTTTTATCCAAATAACCAACCCTATCCTTAGGGTGTACAAGCTGGTTTCGTAGTGCAGTCGTTGGTTGGTGCGCCAGTTGGATTTGATTCTTCATAAGGTGTCTTTCAAAGAGTTCGAACACATTCTTAATGTACAGCACTGTTCGGCAGTATTTTAATTGAGCACTCTATTATAGCAATCTAGTTCCTTGCTTGTTTTCTTAACTCCTGTCGTCTCATGCATCGGTGCACACAATCTCTTTGATAACCGTTTCTGGAAAACATTTTGAACAAATAACTAAGTTTGATTTGGCAGAGCTCGTTATCAGAACAGTGAGTTTTTGCTCGATTGAGTAGGGTGTTCTCAGTACTTCAATTGTGAGTTACAGGGTGGTTGTTCTGGCAATGCAGGATAACTTCCTCATAAGCTTCTTTGCGGTAAACTGATGTGTGAAATTTCCCGTTGGTCTTTCGCTGTATGAGGACATCAAGAATTGGGAGTTTACTGTCAACTTCTCTTTCGAACGTGAACGTGATACCTGGTAACGTTGAGTTAATAACGCTATGCAACGTTTCTAATTGATCCTTTTTAACGATGAAAAACTTGTCCTACAAATAGCGAACCAATCATTTGGGGTTCTCTATGGATAAGGCCGTAGCTTCTAATTTTTGAATCGTTACGTCAGCCAGGAAGCCAGAGCTGAGTAAATCCATAGGGGCTCCCTTTAGCTGTTTATAGTATTCTTGTGAGAAGGAAACGTAGGTTTCCAGGCATGGATCGAAAGAGTTCAAGCAAGGCAGACACATAAACATTCATGGCACAAGACTGAAGTAGTCCTTCTGTGTATTGTCTTGCCCAATCTAATTGTGTGGATGCAAAGAGAAATAGAACATTGAAAGATACCATAATTTCATCTGCCGCAATGTCGAGTCCTCGCAGTCTGTTCAGAATTTCCACAAAGTTTTCGATAGATGCTTCACAATCCCTTGTCAATGGATGTAGGTTGTGAAATAACCCAATATAAACCTTATAATTGATTGCACTGATTAATGAGACAATCAATAGCAGTGATACTTCGAATTTGTGAATCTTAGGTAAAATAAAAAGTCCGATAGTTGAGATTTCAGAGATACTTTTAAAGAAAAGTGAGGAGATTTTGTTCGCTATAAACTATGATCAAGTCCCTTTATTTAGCGCGGGACAATTGCTTCTATGTTATTAAGGATCATTTATTTCATGGCAAAGTTCCTACATTTAGTCGATATTTTTCCAATGATGCAATGTTTTTGTGCTACTGGGTACCCTAAAATATGAGTTCCAGGGAAAGGTCTAGGGAAGAATCGAACCTAAATGTGGCAAAATATTATCTGTTTTGTTTTGGGAATCCATTGATCTTTAAAAAACATCCGGAGTGATAAACTAAAGCTTATGTGACATTTTTGGTCGGTAGCCTTTATTTTGTAATTTTTTTCACACGGGTGACGCAAAATATCATAAACTAAAGGAAGTAGGAGGAGAGATCAACGTTCGATTTGAATGTGGGGGCATTCAAAATGGTTTTAAAGAGGTGCATTTTGATTCTAAACGTTATTTGCCTTGAATGGTCGCGCGCTCGGACAGAGGCCAAACTTAGTGTAACATACACCAACTAAAGACTAGCAGGCCACGTGTTGGGTAATTTATCCAACATCATCCTGGTCTAGCGGGTGGTCAGTCTGCATGTGAAAGCAGCTCAGGGTTCTGCACGGAATAAATTCCCCGATCTGCTGTCTTCCCTCGCACTCTAATGATCGGGACTCGGCCTGCCTATTGTGGCAGCTAAGGTACATCCACTACCCGAGCCGCTGACATTCCTGTGGAAATGATTTCTGTTCATATAAACCCACGTGCAAGTGACCACTTCGAATGTATCTTTTTCGATTTTCTGTAAAACCATTTTGTGCATTGGCGTCGATTCCGCTTTCGCGTGGTCGGTATCTGCGCACGCCATTGCGGCACCGCATACTGTCCCAACACGAACACACCCAGTTAATTTTTGTACTCTTAAAAGGCTTTCTGCGAGGCACCCTATCGTTCCAGGATGCAAGATGTGTTCGCATGATTATGTAGTAAACAAGGGTTCGTGAACAATAAGCTCGTTTCTTCTTTTTATAGTAAACTGTTTAGTTGTGAAAAACACGTTAACTTCGCCACAAAGATCACTCTTGAAGGAAGTAGTTATTAGCACTAAATGATGTTTCTTAGTAGTATACGTAAACTTGATATGGAATTGTCAACGGTATCGACCGCGGGGAAAAAACATAGACCTTTGCTTTTTTTATAACATTTAAATTACAAATTTCCTCTGTGTACAATCACGACTTCGTTGAATCCTTAAAAGTGGGCCAGCCTATTAAGCAAACTGTTTTATAATTACCTTTTTGAATGCAAAAACCTACGAAGGTCTCAGAAGTCGATCTCTGGCGCACACCGATTGCCTTGAAAACTCTGCACATAGAAGTCGAATTCAAGAATTTTCATAAATCTAGAAGTGAAATAATGCAGCAGAAAAACATATGAAACATTTGAAATTTCATGATATATTGCACATTTCCTTCAAGAAAAACAACGATAAAAAGCGCACGAAATGAAGAATTGAGATTTTCCCTACGCGATATTTTCAAAAGCTACCACAACGTCCTACAATTTCATCACGTACATTTAGGATTAATTTTCTGTTGTTTCTTAAGTTGATTCAAAATTTTTACTTAAAATATAGCAAAATAATATCTTATGTCGCATAAAGTACCCTGCTGGCAGCAACGGTAATAGCTAAAACCCGGACAATCGTTTTGCCGTTATTCTACCGCTACATAGACAGCTATGATCTTCAAAAAAACGATTACACGTGATTTCGCTTCTAGAACGCAGCAAAACGAGGGGACAGTGTAGCGCTGCCCCCAACACTAAGTTAAGGAAAATTATAGAAAAATGCAAGATAAGCTTGGAAAGAGGCGCAAATACTGATTTTCGTTAGATTCCCAAAACAATTCCGATGACAGTCTCCCCGGTGGGTTCACAAGAAATAAAGGCCCTTTCGCCTCTTAGTCCGGATGGTTGCTGAAGATTCATGCCACATTTTCAAACTTCTCAAACTATATTAGCATCCACGTCAACCCGTTCTATAAACTAGTGCTCCACATGATGACGAATTAAAAAACCAAAAAGTGTGGAATATAAAGAAAGCGAATCTTTTAGAACAAAAAATAACTTGATCACTGATCAGCGTCTCCTCACATGTTCATACTGTCGATGCAGTTTCGTTGTTGATTCCCTTGCTTGACCATTATCGCACCCACTTAAAAGCCAATTACGCCACCAATCAGTACAACACGACCATCAACCTTAAGTGGGTTGGAGATGCTCACACTTGACAATGATATACACGATAGAAAGTCCACCATATCCGTTGTTTATTTCCTCTTTACGCTCAAATGAAAAGGACTGGCTGCACACTCACATCTCCGCAATTAGGCGCGTTGGCTGCCTAGACGTTCGTGTTATACCTCGCCGCCTCTGCATAATTGTCCCGCTGCGACAGTACAAGTTTGGCTTTGCCTAGCATGTCGGCCTTTTGAGGCAGGGACTAGCGTTTATCCTTTGATTACCGCCGAATATGGTGCCAATTTTCAGAGAATCCACAATATAACCAACAAGTGCGGTGAATATATTACGCTACCCCTCCAACTAGCCTCTTTGTATGCAACTTGCTAGAGTAGTCACTACCAAAGCAGTTTCTTGATAACCCTCTCCAACGCATGTTACTAAAAATCCGAAGCCTCTAGGAGGGCAAATATTTAGCTTTCAGGGCATAAATATACTATAAATAGTAAAAATGGCGCAAAGGGAAAGTTCGATTTGATACTCAGAAATTAACAGTTGGAGTAACTCTGGGAGCAAACTTTCATCAGATAATACGTATGAGATAAAAAAACAACAATTAAATACTTGGAGGATGGCAGACAGGTAGACCAGAATCCAATTCTATACGATATGAGTGGTCAAACTTATGTAGGAATGAAAGCTGATTCTTCGAACCATGAAAAACGTAGACGTAATTTTCTCTTTTCATCTTTTTATCTCTTGCTCACTTGATAGTCTAAAAGACAACCAATTTGCGTGAATTTGCTAGTTAAGTGGGTCATATCCCTGGTGGAGCACAGAGGCGTTGAAATGTCTTCGCTGACGAGAAGGCGTAGCCAGAAGAGGGAGGAGGTCAGTATGTGATAAAAAAGGGAATTCCACCATCTAATGTCTGCCATCCACTGGTCTGGCAATCAGCATGGCAACCTAGTGCAATGCGTGGCACTATCCACTGGTCCCACGAACGTGCTTGCACATGATTTGGTGCAGGATAGTTTGCACCCGTGTGCACAACGAGCGAAATGATCAGCTGACTAGTTCCACAGTTTTATTCAAACAAAACTGGCATCTTTCATCCGAACCGTATGACACTAAAGGCCATTAATTTTAAAATTAAATGGACCTAAACCATCTCATGAGACAAGGAATTGGCAGCTGAGTTCTTCTTCGTTTTCTTCACATTCACCCTTTTTCTCTTTATCTCCGTCCTCTTCTCATCTTCAACTAGTTGGTTTCGTGGAAACATCAGGTTAAATGTGTGTATTCATTTGTAGGTGCAACAAATTCAGTGACGTTGATAATCAATTATGCAATAATTTGCATACAACGACTGCAAATTTTGGAAAACAGCCTGTTTTTTCACTTCCAAGCTCCTAAGGCTATGCAGCATATATTTTTTTAAAGCAAATAACATCAACCTACATATTGATATGAATAGGCCTGTCGTAACTTATAGAATATATCAATTGAGATGATCACGCAACAGGTTCTGAGCCTGACCTTAGCAAATTTAAGGATGGTTTGCTTAAAAAATATGCAAGTCTCAAGATTCAATAAGGATAAGCTTTTCTGAAAATCGAAAAATCCCTTTTTAACGTGCCAAATTCGAGGGAAATAACATTGTCTTAAGTTGAATAAAATACCTATTCCATTCATCATTTTAATAAGTTCCATTAAAATTATCAGGATAAGGAATTAGAGGGATAGTTAAGGACTGTTCAGGTAATAGATTTGTTTGACTGGAGAGACGCTCAGGCAAAATCCAACAGGGTTTCTGTATGAAAGGACTTTAGAGGATGTACGTTAGCAACCAGTTTAAAACTTCAATTGGATAGTGTTTTATTTGGAGGACTTGTCAAAGAAGTTCGGCCAAAGCCGAAATATTTGGCTCATACCGTGTTGTTTAGGTGTGTGTCGGTAGTTAAGTGTGACATAAGTTCGTCTCGGAATATGGAACGATCCAGTAGTGAAGGCATGAACGTAGGACTTTTTAGCTTGTTTCAGTCTAATTAAACTATGGACTTTTGTAGAAAAGCTCAAGCTGAGAAATCCGTATGATTCGCCTTAACCCCTATAGTACAGGGAAGTCTAAGGCCGTTTGAACGGTGTAACCAGTAATTTATTTGGTAGAGATCCATGTCAACGTAAAATATTTATTTGTTTGAACCTTCAAACTCGTGTGAAAGCAGCAACAAGGAATCCGGCTATTATAGAACAGCCAAACATATCATTAGGTAATATCGAAATCGGAAATTACTTGAAGAGTCTCCGTATATCGCAGTGAGGTCAACTGTGTTCAAACCAGGTGTCGAGGTTTATATCAAATTATTAGCTGATATTCTTCCAACGCGAAAAACCTTGAAACTGAATATGAAGGCGAAAACTTCGGACACTGGGTTTCCCACTGCGAAACCATTTGGAGTTTATGCACGCCTTTCCAAAGGTTTCGTTCTGTCTGACCTGGGTACACCCAATGGTAGTTTAGACTTGAAATACGCCATACCGCACCAGCTAGTCACCGAGATTGGGGGTAATTTTGAATTGACGGTCCTAAACTAATCCTGATGAGAAAACCTAAAGTAACTTCAACTTAATGCAGTCGTTCGTCTGTTTAAGATTGACTGTAAAGTATAGCATTACATAGGCTCGATTGGTTTTCACTTGATTTTTGCGAAATTCAACACAGGTTAACAGGTCACAAAGGGATTTTTGAATAGGTATTTTTATAAACAAGTCGCAGGTGTGACGCCCTTTGCATGCTTCTAATTCTCTGTGATTCAATGGGCCTGAATTCATAAAAGGAACGCTGGTAACCCGCTCCGTTTCCGTGCCACTGATAGCTGCTCTGAAAGCTGACGTTTTATATGAAATGTGTTTTTTTTGCAAGATCTTGTCTGAAGTTGCTAGGAGCTATCCTCCTGCCGAGCACAGCAAGGAAGAAGAGCTGCAGTTCTTCTTCCTCTCTCTTGGTAAATGATATTGAACACTGCCGTTGCGCCCACAAAAGCAAGTAACAACCTTGACCTTATCCCGTCACCGGAAAGCGGTAGGTTATAGAAATAGAGGAGAAGGCAAAGCAGCGGAAGCGTCTTAGGACATTTTATCATCAGATACTTTTCTTGTCGGATTTCGTAGTCTGTTGAAGAACCCCAAAATTTAGCCTCACATACGGCTAGTTCATATTCTCAAATATCACATATATTTCGCCCAATTATTCACTGGTACGAGGAAAGTAAGCCCAATTGGTTGAGATCCTTGGTAGGCAATGCGTAAGCAGCAATTGTAGCCATTACCGTGTTCGGTAATCAGCCAAGAATTCTCAGTTCCGATCACTTCAGGTATTTCTTTTGACACTCCCTGATCAGCGCAGCTGTGGAGGTTTTAGCTACTTCCTAACTGCACTTCGTTTTAACTGTATGAAATCTAATATAAACATAAATATGCCACCAGCTTGTCCTTACAGGGAATCATTGAAATACTATACAATAGTGGAAAAACGACTGCAAGTTGGTGACGAAAAGACCATGAAAGAACCCAATGGCTGCTACAGGGAATTTCATAGCCAAAAAGGAAGCAGAAAGATATAAGGACCTTGCTTCTTCTTTAAAATCATGTTTCAAAGTTTTTCTGAATTTCCCAAGAAGATAAACAAGCCCTGGTGCACCAAGACTTAATGATCCTGTACCTATTCAGTGGCCAGCGATTCTCAAGATACGAAGGATTCAGAAAATGAACTAGTATTCTAGATGGGTATCAGACCTAGTAACCCTACTATGCGGTTCTTATACGCGCAGGTCTCCTATGTATTTGGTCAATATAGATGGTGGCGTTATGTTAGGTACGCCGTTGCGCCCACAATAGCAACTAACCACATCGACCTTATCCAGTCACCGGAAAGTGATAGGTTGTAGAATAGAGGAGGATGCAAAGCAGCGGAAGCTTCTAATTTGCTCGCAAATCACCGCTGATCCTCCAAAAGTGTATTGGTCCCCGTTATTTCTAACGGATGACCTTTCTTACAGTTTCGGATAGAACTAGGAGGCCGGGAGTGGTGTTATACGGGATCGAACGTCCTCCGAAAAAGTGAAAACGGCACCCTGCGACCTCTCATTGAAAGTGTCATTCTCGAAGGCACATACAAACAGCGTGACGGACTGCGACTGAATTAGCACGCATAAAGATAATATAAGACAACTTAGTAAAAGATTGTCATTTCTGTTGCAGGTTGGCATTGTAGAGGGACCGTTTAGTAAGTATTACAAGAGACCATGGAGGTAAGCAGGCAGGCGAAGCAAATATGTTTCTGTTACTTTTTACACGCTGAAATGTGGGGGGTTTGATGTCAACCATTTGCAAATCGAACCATTTGAAAACGAACATTTTGCGCACAAACCGACCTCATGGCACAAAAACCCAGCATCTCCACCTGTTGTTCCTCCGAAAACGTACCCCATCGTACCCCCACACTAACCCAACGTCAGCATCAACACAATCGCCAGTGATGATCTTCCTCCAAATGTCGCATCATCAACTTCGCCTATCCTCACCCCTTCCATAATTCCTCTCGCAACCCCTGTGATTATGGTGATGACGACTACCCTCCCTCCAACTCCCACCACCGATGAGAAGCCTCTCAATGCTCCGTCAACCACTATCCTCATCAACACCACCCTCTTACATAACCTCGCTCTATTAGGATTGTACCGTCACTTCGAGTATCAGCCTGGTCGGTCAATTGCGAATCCATCCTGCTTAACCCGCGCACCAGTGCCAGGGGCTCCAAAACACCCTAGCCACACCTACCTTCACTGTCCTTACTGCCCATGCACATTCTCTCACAGCATGGGCCTATTCGATTACTTGCGTATCTAAGACCTGAAATTCACCACAATATCGGCCCGCCAAGCACACCTCATACACTCGACAACTCTCTTATCTCCCGCCCTAACCACACTCCTTTCAGCATCATGACGAACATTAGCAAAAGCACGACCGCAACCGACTGAGCAGCTCATAACCTGTCGTACCCACATTGTCACTGCAAATGCACATCACGTATCAACCAGGTCTGTCGCTTGCGAACCCATCGCATAGAGACTGGTAAACCTATGCTAGAACCAGCAATATAAACCACCAACTTCACCTCAACTGATTACCCTGTTCACACACATTCCGTCGTCACATGGAAATATTCAGCCAGGTGCGCCTTCATAAAAACAACCTGCGTAAAACACTGTCGGTACAACCTTCCCTTACGCATCTCCTCAGCAGCGCATACGTGACACATTACTAAAATTCCAAAACACCGCCCATAGGCATGACCAACGCCTCTCACGTAAATTAGATGCGTACTCTTTGGCACCTTCTCCATGTTGCCTCTATAGCACTCTCCCGCATGTGAGCTCCGAGGCATCCACCCCGTTGTTGAAGCCTGTCTCAGTCCATTTTTCTCATTATACAATCTAAATCGCTTGAAGCTATCAAGGTGCGGTAAAAGCTGTGGATTGGAAGTTTGCCAACTGGAGATTTAACTTAGACTCCGTACTCAGCCCCGTATTTTTTTGTATGGAGTTTTGGACTGGTGGATGAAAAGTCAGACCGCCAAGGCTCCTTCTTAATTGCGGCCGCCATGACAAGTGTGAAATCCGAGCCACCACCTCCTTAAGACGGAAATCGTGGCATGTTGTGTGGGGCCCAGGGTGTGCATGTAGCATGCGTAGAAGGGCTTTCTAGCTCTGGTAACCACTGTGCCCAACCTTCATATCAGACAACTGTCTGGCTTGGACAGTAGAGTGATATCTAAGGATGAGAAGAGAGAGTGAATTCGACTGTGTCAGCACCTATTCCTCCATATATGCAATCTAACACGCTCAGGTCTGTCACTGCGCCCTAACATTTGTGGCTTGGAAGGCTGCTAACAGACTGGATACCTCTGTTCTCCCCTCAGGCTGGAGAGTCATGATGCAACGTTCATTTTTTAATGTGATTTTTATATCCCTCCACCTTAACTGGGTTCTGATCTGCAAAATTGTTTTGTAAAATCATTTTTTGTTAGTAGACAAGTGAGTATGGTGTTACGTTAAGATGCGGTTTCACGCAACACCAACCCCCTGCGACCTATTCCACATCTGCTCTTCGTGGCTTTCTGGACACCGAACCCAGGAGAGCGAAGAAAGAGAGAGTGCTGTAGATGAAACGAAAGTTTACTATCACTGGAAACTAATTTCCGTAGAGGTCACCTTTTTGTGGGCAACAGGCGTGCATTGTAGGGAACGATGGTAAAACGCTCAGGTTACCTTTTCCGATAACCAAACATTAAAAATTATTTATTTAATCTGAAAAATAACCTTGAATCTGTTGGCATGTGTGATTTGTAAGCACGTTCAGTTGCAATGACATAAACGTGGACCCGTGAGTTCCTGTCACTCTCAGTACGCGCTGTAGAAGTTGCATGGTGGACCAAGTTAATTGTTCATTCATATTGACAATAAGCCAAATGGGCCGAACAAAAAGGTATTTTGACTACAAGTTCCAGTTGCATTTAACACTTCACCCCAGTTTAAAACTGCAAAACTCATGGGCCGACACCGTATCGCCAGTCAGGTCTGGGTCGGAAAAAAAAATAAATCTAGCATGTAGCCACCTTAGATTACATAATCGTAATCATCATATAAATGCGAAGTTTTATAATAAGAAGTTGAGTGTCACTTTTCCACAAATCACCCTAGAGTAGGATTAATATTTTTGTCTTAGGCAGTGAAAACTTTATCAAAACAGAACATCAAATTCGATAAACTGAAGCCCCTTGTTCACTAACTTTATGCTGCCGAATCCTTCGGTATTCTCATGCTAAAACCAGCGATGAAACGATGATAAGATTGCGTTCTATGTTTTAATGAAAAAACAATTAAAATTTGCATAATAAAGGGTAATTTTTCGGTCTTACCTAGTTGAGCTGCTCCTATCTAATGAACCATTGTCGATTGATTATGCGTAGTTTGTGTTGTAAAGGCACTTACTCATAGGTAGTTAATAGCAATATGTCTTTAAGTTAAAATTTTGCTTAAATATGTTCTGGAATCTATGCATCAATACCCTCCGATATAATACCGTTAGTTAATATATCCAGTACATCTAACAAAGCCTTTGTCGCACAAAATTACGGAACAATATTCTGCAAATATTGTTTACCGCTGCTCTTTTTTGTCTTTAATCAGTAATATTCTGACGTGAAAGATATGCCGGCAGTTTTTCTTATCTTATGAGAATTTCCCTTAAATAAACTTGCTCAGAAATACATCCTTGATTCCTGGTTTTGCTAAGTAGTCGTATGGGTGCTTTGTTTAGTTGCAGAAAGTGCCCCCATTTGAACATAGAATGATTAAATGTTCCGTCAATAGATCTACGTAATTCATAATTTGGTGGTCTGGGCAGTGGTCTGAATTGTTAGTCAAATACCAAGCCCCGAAACATAATCAGCTGACATCGGCAAACTTCTTTTGACACTTTTATTGAACTTATTGAAATTAACTAGGTTATTGCTGTTATGACCCGGCCTGGTACCGAGAATTCACACGAAGCGTATGCTTGTCCGACTGTTGTCCCAAACATTTACGTGGCAGAGAAGAACACGATCGGCCACGAGATGAGGCGAACACCTCGTAGCGGTGTCATGCAGTGGCAGAACATCGCCGAAAGCCATATGTGGACTTGCAGATAGTGACTGAGCTGCCCGTACGGTAAATTATTTAATAAAGTAGCGACATCTCTGTTCCGTTGTGGTACCGCAACGTGGCAGGTGTGAGCACGCATGATGGGTCCACCTTCAGGCAAGGGAGCCTTGGGGCCTCTATGAACGCTTAATGCGAGCACTAGTTTCCGTTTATTTGGTGAGGGTGATAGGCCACGCCTTTGAAAATCCCATTGTTAACATACAGATGTGTCATATAAATTTGCGCACGTACTCTTACTTATATACACCATACAAATAGTATTGACGTTTTGTACAAAAAAACGCTGTAATAAACTTTTGTGAATATACTTTGTTTTACTACACAGATAGTAAGGAACTTAAACGGGCATATATACGAGACGCGATGACACACCTCCACTTTTTACTGTCACGGCGTAGACGAAGCCTTTCAAGACAATGTTTTCTGCAGTTGACTATAAATGAATAAGGAAACATAAAACGGAAGGGACAGTTAATTGAAATTTTATCGCAAAATCTAAGTATATATTCGGCCACTCTCTTGTGTGTTCGAAATCTTAGAACTAGACTGAGAAGTAAGCAAATATATCAAAAATGGCTCCAATAGAAAGAAAAAAGTGAGTTTTATTAATTTTTAACAGAAATGTTATCCGTACTTTTCAGTGAAGTCAAAAGTTTGTTCAAACGGTTCCAGTTTTTCCTTGACTTTACTTTGGAAAAAACGTTAATTACGCGGACCTTTGACATCAAAACATCTGATTATAGTACTTTAAAATAGTTAAACTTATTATTGAAAGTTTTAAAACTAATTATAGGCATGTATTTTTCCGGCTTTTGTTGTTGACGTTCATTTTTCATAGCAGCGAGTTTTCATGATTAAGTGAGTCTGCAAATACAAACCAGACGGTCGTCTACATTAGAACGAACGCCCAAAAAGTCACAACTTGGGTAAATGCTTTTGTAACGTGCCCGAGACGTACAAGCAGCGACCCAGAAGGAAAGGGAAACGTGGATGTGTACAAATACTAGTAACCTAAGTACAGTAAGAAACTAATGGGAAGGGGAACCTAGGTACAAAAATAATCTAAATCCGTTGGATGGCTGTTCAGTTGAGATCCGGCAGGAGCGACGGACGGGCTGCGGAGATGGTTCCTGGTCGTAGATGCGGCCGGAAAACGGGAGTCCAGGATTTCATTCCTCAGTCGTATTTATAACATCTCCATTGACAAGGTCGGCTCCCACCGGTGATGATTGGTTGAGTTGTATTAGGGAAATGAATTAAAACAAACTTAAGCTAGGTATATTTTCCTTACATTAACACTTTAACTATATCTTTATGTTATAAAACTTTATAAGAAACATAAATCATGTTTACGTGCTAGACGTATGCATAGGATGAAGAATCGCGCGCGTTTTCTAGAAGATTCTACGGACGCGCGTGGAACATGTGGTTAGAACTTTCTACATTGCTTCCTCCTATAAAAGCACTCTGCTGTCCTCAGCTGCATCAACTAGTTCGGTAGCCGATCCGCCTTCAGGAGGTACCTCTACAAGTTTTTCAACTTGTTGTTCACTGTTAAAGACCTCGGGCAGTGCGTAGCCCCCTTCCGGAGGAACCTCTAGGTAGTGCTCAACGATTTGAGTATCGTCCATGTGAGACGGGTTAGCACGCATCTCCGAATGATCGACATTCTCCCCTTCATGATATCATGGCTTAAGGCGGTTAAAATGAACGGAGAACTCCTCAGAATACGGCCTATCTTGGTGGCGGATGAGCAAGTAGTGTCTGGCAGGACACGAGTAACAACATAAGGACCAACCAATGCTGGATTAAATTTCGGTAATACCCCAGCAGGCGCTGCAAAGTTTCGCATCCATACGATATCCCCCACCTGGTATGGGGTACCATGCGCTAGACGGTCGTAGTAAGCTTTCTGTTGTCGCTGTCCTTCTTGGAGATGTAGGCGAGCTTCCTCAAATGGTACCCGTAGAGTTCTCCTTAAGCGTGAATCGTATGTGTCTACGTTTTCCATTCGATGCGTAGTCGAGGATAAAGGTCTTCAGGGAGTTGCATATCTCGACCACAAGTGAGAAAGAATGGAATATGGCGTGTGGTAGCATTTACCGTGGATCGGTAGGCCAACATGCAGGCTGGTATAGCGTCGTCCTAGGTTGGTGTGGCATTTCTATCAATAAAAGCCCGCAAGAGATTAATGAGGGTCCGGTTGGTCCTTTCAACTTGACCATTGCCCTGAGGGTGGTATGCCGTCGTACGTGTTTTCTTTATTTTTAGGAGTTTGCAAAGCTCCAGTATGACAGCATTTTCAAATGACGACCCTCGGTCTGAATGAATTTGGTCCGGAGCTCCACAACGGCAGACCCAACAATTGAATATAGCTTTAGCCACAGTGACCGCAGACGCATCAGGCAGGGGCACAGCTTCTGCCATTTTGGTAAAGAAATCCACCATGACTAGGATGAACTTATTCCCTTTAGCAGATGGTGCGATTAGCCCAACAAGGTCAACCCCTACCTTCTCATTAGGATAGCCTGTTGTAATAGGCTGGAGGGGAGCTCTTAATGCTTGGTTGAATGACTTAGAAGCCAAACAGAACTCGCACGACCGAATGACGTCTTGAATATCGCGTTTTTGGTTTGGCCAAAAATAGCGTCGTCGTAGGGCCCACTCGGTTTTGTGAATTCCGGAGTGGCCCAGTTCTGCATGCATCCTTTATACTACGTCGTCCCCTATTGAAAGTGGTAGCACAACGCGCTTCGGATACTGTTCGCTGTCGCGGTAGAAAAGGACACCGTTCTCAATGAACAGTTTGTCCCAAAGACTGTGGAGACACCGCGTTTCGTAGCTATACCCCGCTAGCTCTGACTTGCTGAGGGGCCTGGCGTTGCTTACCTTCCTGTTATAAATGGGGGATATATGTGGATCGTCTCTCTGAGCTGCAACCCAGAGTAGGCATTGGTTGCTTTGTAAGGCAACAGCGGATATAGTGACATCAGTACACGACGGGCATTCACCGTGAGGGCGATGCGGTTTCCTTGAGAGAGCATCGGCATTTCCGTGCTGGTGACCCGGTCGGAACACGCATTCGAACTCGTATTCCGCCAGTTTTTCCTGCCACCGAGCGACTTGCCCCTCAGGATTCTTAAAGTTCCGCAACCACGTCAAAGAACTATGATCCGTGCGCACGATGAATGGCCGATGCTGAAGGTACGGCCGACATTCTTCAACAAAGTATGTTAATGCTAGCATTTCTCTGCGAGTCACGCAGTAACGATGTTCTTCCTTAGTCAACGAACGACTGAGATACTGAATGACACGTTCGGTACCGTCGGGTTGCTGCTGGGAGAGGACAGTACCTATTGCGTTATCGCTAGCGTCACTGTCTAACACAAATTATTCAGCATCAGAGCTGATATTAGGGAAAACTAGAATTGGAGATGAGCAAAGCTTATCCTACAACGTCTAAAAGCTGGTAGCACAGTCAGCAGCTTACTTAAATTGGACATCTTTCTGCGTCAGCTTATGAGCATAGTCCTTGATAAACCGCCGATAGTACGAGGCAAGTCCTAAAAAACTTCAAACCTCGGATACGTCTGTGGGAGTAGGCCAGTCACGAATTTGCCTTATCTTTTCATCATCGGTCTCTATGCCTTTGGCAGAGACGATATGTCCTAAAAACGTGACGCGCGGCTTGATAAAGAGCACTTACTTGGCTTAAAAGTGAGACCAGCCTGTCTAAGGCTCTCGAACACAGACCGCAGATTTTCAAGGTGGTTGTTAAAATCCTTACCGAGGACGATAATGTCGTCCATGTATACAAGACACGTGTTTGGAATCAACTGGGACAGAACCTGATTCATCAACCGCTGGAAGGTGCTAGGGGGCATTTGCCAACCCGAAAGGCATTGTCTCCAATTCATAGAGGCCTGAGGGGACAGCGAAAGCCGTCTTTTCCCTGTCAGCGGGTCTTACTTCAACCTGCCAGTAACCAGAAGCTAAATCAAGTGTTGAAAATATGGTATTACCGGCGAGGATGTCCAACGTCACGTCAATTTGCGGAAGTGAAAAAGAATCTTTCTTGGTTACGCTGTTGAGTTTTCTATATTCAATGCATAGTCGCATTGAGCCGTCTTTTTTCCTTACAAACATTATCGGTGACGACCAGGAAGAGTGAGATGGCCCGATAATATTACGATTGAGCATATCGCTTATGAGAGTATCCAATTCATTCTGATAGAAGATTGGAAGCCGCCTAGGTGGGACCCGGATGGGTCGTGCGTCCCCCGTGTTAATGCAATGCTCCGTCACATTTGTCCTACCCGTAGATCTCCCATCCCAGTCTTTAAATTCTTCAACTAAATCACTTAACCTCTTTGCACTAGTCTGATTAAAATGCGCTGGGATAAGTTCCTTAGCATTAAAAGTAACTATACACACAGGTAACCTAGCCAGTCTAGGAATACGGGGAAGAAAGGGGACCTTTACAGAGACTGTGTGCAGAAGGCGCCTGCCGAAATCTACGGAACATTTAAACTTATTCAAGAAATCAACACCAATTATACAATCCCAAGTTATGTCTGGGGAGACAATAAATTGATGGGTAAAACTAAATCCAGCTTAATCCAAGGAAAATTCTACCAGACCAGTATGCCTGAGGTTAGCGCCGTTGGCCGTGTGAAGGGTAAAATTGGGCCTATCACAGTACCGGATCTTAGTCTGGAATTCTAGGAATGGCTGCTGACGTACTAACGAGCATCCAGCACCAGAATCTACAAAACAGGAAAGACTAGTGTTACCTACAATACCTCGGAATAAGGGACAATTAGTAGAGCCTACGCATGATATAACTGTATCAGGAACAATGTAGTACTCACCGTCAATGGGTTCTGGGCCTGAGTCAATGGCATCGATGGTGCGGCGGGCTTGGGCTCTTTGTGGTCGTCGGGTCCGGGGCCGACGCCAGTTTCTTCGCCGGGGAAAAGAGCCACAAGAGCAAGATTGCGAGGAGACTGACTGGAGGCGTCACGGGAAGAGTGGGGCTGGACGGCTGTGACACCGAACAGCGACCGCGATGGTTGTTCACAAACGGCCTGGAGGACTTCCTCTTCCCGAGCCAGGGCAAGAGCTTTCTCGAGGGTTGGCGGCCGATCTCGGAAGAGGATCTTCCGGATCTGGGGATCATGGACACCAGCGACCAGTTGCTCAAGCACCCGAGTACTCAGGGCCTTCGCATTCAGTGTTGGGAAAGCCCTCCGCCCGAAGAGCCGAAGGGCCTGCTGGAAGTCGTTGATCGACTCCCCCGGTTGTTGATAACGGCGATGGAAATCCGCCTGTAAGACCCAAGGGTGTTCAAAACTCCCGAGGATTTCGCGAAGACCATCGAGGACAGCCGAGGGAGCTGTGGCGGCCGAGATGTCTGCCGAAAGGGCGAGATCGTAGACCTCATCGTCCAGAAGGGCCAGGATAGCCCCACTGTGCGCCCTTGCATCGAGACCCTGGAGGTAGACTTTGCAACGCGCCTCCCAGCGAGCGAAATTTGTTTCGCGAGTCAGCTTCTCTGGCAGGTGCGCAGAATTCATGGTGAGCTTCTGCAGCTCTTTGACCAATTTCCCCAGGAAATTATCGCCTATTTTGAGAAGAACACCGCTGCCACCAATTTGTAACGTGCCCGAGACGTACAAGCAGCGACCCAGAAGGAAAGGAAGAGGTGGATGTGTACAATATACTAGTAACCTAAGTTCAGTAAGAAACTAATGGGAAGCGGAACCTAGGTACAAAAATAATCTAAATCCGTTGGATGGCTGTTCAGTTGAGATCTGGCAGGAGCGACGGACGGGCTGCGGAGATGGTTCCTGGTCGTAGATGCGGCCGGAAAACAAGAGTCCAGGATTTCATTCCTCAGCCGTTTTTATAACATCTCCATTGACAAGGTCGGCTCTTACCGGTGATGATTGGTTGAGTTGTATTAGGGAAATGAATTAAAACAAACTTAAGCTAGGTATATTTTCCTTACATTAACACTTAAACTATATCTTTATGCTATAAAACTTTATAAGAAACATTAATCATGTTTACGTGCTAGACGTATACATAGGATGAAGAATCGCGCGCGTTTTCTAGAAGATTCTACGGACGCGCGTTGAACACGTGGTTAGAACTTTCTACAATTTTCAAAAATATATTATTTTGAAGGTTTTACCCAATACATCGAACTGAATGTTCATTTCTGGGCAGTCAACTAAAGACACTGAAAATCATAAAGAATTAACCCCATTTGCAAATACTATCTAAAACTAATCGTAATAGAAAACCCAAAATAGTTATGGAGAAATTTAACTAAAGAATAGTTTTCTTTATATGCACAAAATGGTACGTTTACGATTGCAGCTGACGATTCTATTTAAATTTATTAGTCAGTGACCTGCCTGTGAACATTTGAGCTTATGAAATTTTATATTCCTGTCACGTCCCCATCGACGCAATCAAGCAAAAATCTGCTCGCCTTGGTCAAAAGAATCTAAGACAATGTACAAACGGAAGAAAAACTACCAATTCTCGTGAACGGTGTTGAAATATACACTTTTATGTTAGGCTGCTTGACGACAGCCATACTATACGTTGCGTTAATCTAGAGGAATATGTATGTAAAAAAACTCTGAGAAAGACTATTTTAAAAAGTAATTTGGCTTTTTGCTTTATTCACTCGTTTAATTGCATGGAGAGGCTTCCTATACATTTACAATTTCAGTTTACTCAACTAAGTCGATTGTTAACATTTTCGTAATCCGTACCTTTTCTTAAAAATTAGTATTTCTAGACAATGTAATATTAATTTGTAAACAACCACAAGCCTTATTTTTCCTAACGATTGGTTCTTAATTGATGTTAAATTTTGGTGTACGCAGCGTGCGCTGATTTCCTGTGACGGGCCGTGACTCATGAGGTCTATCAGATTTCATGAGTTAGGACAGCTATTGTATAAGTAGCATTGTTTTTACAAATAACGCATGTCTGGAGTTGACGCGATATTACTTCGTGTTAAGATTCAGTTGGCTGGTTTGTATGGCCACTACTTCTGCCGTTGCAAGTATCCGCTGTCGCAGGAACTTGGAATGTCTAGCCATCACTTTATATATTACTTGGAATGAATGGTTAACGTCTACCCAGTGGCCGCTGTCAACCAAATGGACCAAAATTGCACGTTTCCATGCCTTGATTTAGCCAGGCAGTATGCTGCCCTCGCATTTGTTTGGCTAGGTGCCTTGTTGTTTGACCAATATAACTTGTCCCACAGGAACAAGTGGAGGCGTAGATGCATGTTGAAGAGTTCTGAAAGGGTAGTCTATCGTTAACTTCGAGGCGAAGGCGAAGAAGTGGGGTACGTGAGAAAACAAGTCTTATTTTAGCGGCTGAGCACATGGGGGTGATGGCCGCGTTTAAGTGACAATGTAGAAATTCACTTGCAGGAAACCCTCGAAAGGCAGTATGAGAAATAACTCCATCTTCTCAGCCATCGACACGTCGGATTTTGAGGGGCGTCTTCTATATAGTTAATGACAAACTTATCAGGGAAGCCGGTTTCTCGCAGGGTGTTTCGTATAAGGCCGAATGAATCCTCCAGAGTAGTCTTTTAGCTCAGTTGCTGAGGCAAAAGAATAAGCGTCCTTTCTGACTGAGCGTGAAAAACTGTACAAATTTGTGTATTGAAGCCATCAGTACCCGTACATAAGAAACGACTCAAACATTCTGGGATAAAAAATAATCACAACTGCTCTGTCTACAACAACTAATCCTACATTCTACATTAGTTTATTACCGCAAAATGATTTATAACTTTACAGGCGAATACATTGGGGAATAAAGCTTCGTCATTCGTTTCTACAGTGGTTTATAATATTATAAGGCATAGGCTGTGGATGGCCAATCATAATGTTGCGTAATATAAATCAAATCGTTTCTGTCAGTTGGAGCCCTGGTTTTCACGCCGACAAACAAACCAGATAGCTAAAACTTGTACAATTGTGTAGAAAATAATGGGTTTTCTTGAAACAAAACAAAACTTACAAAAACAAAACTTTAAAAATGCTCAGTAATACAATCTTTTACAAGCGGTTTTTACGTTTTGACTTATAAATGCGTGCGAAAAAGACATGACGCGTCGCTTAAGAAATCCACGAGAACGATTAAATAACCACGTACCCAGTAGGAGACATAGATTGACTACAACCGTGGCACACCTGTCGATGTACCAGTCCAACAAATCAACAAAAACCGTACTATTTTGCCAGTTAATTCACTAAGGTACCGAGGAATATAGGTTTTCTTGACGCCAGAGCTAGCAACACTCAAGAAGACGATGAACACCCGCCACTTTATCGGGTCCAGATTCGTTGAACACTAGAGTTGGCGGTAGAGTTACGAACCCCCTAAACTAACTCTAACATCCCCATTAGGTTCTACTTTAGTGAATGTCGATAACTATGGGAATTATCAGTTGGCTGAATTGCAGGTTTTGCACATGTCAGACCTACCTGTAAAAATTAAGTAGCCAGAAACATGAAACCGAATCGAAGATAATAGTCAGAGAATTGACAGAATTACCCTTTGATGGACTATTGGACGGACGTTAAAATATTATCACACTCTCAGAAAGTATAGAGGGAATATGTATAAATGCTTCTGGCAGGCATTAGCTGGCAGCAACTCATAACTGTGGCCCCTCGAAGCTAGACTCTGCCTTGCGGCCCCATCCTGGTAAACGTCTCGACCGGTGGGCTGAACCAGCTGAAGAAATACGGTGTTGTCGGTGACTTCACATCCGTTAATTCTGCTCCCATTCACATCTCCTTTCCACCCCCAATGTGGTAAACTGTCACAGCAAGGGTGGCATGCAATCCCATAGACAGCTTACACTGACCGGGAGTGCTCTCCACTAAACAAAGCCGTGATCCATAGTGGAGTTTGGCAGACTTTCAGGTGATTAAACTGCTTTATTTACGGAAATCATTACTTACCTCCCCTTCCCAGCGCGATGAATGGACTAGACAAGGAGCCGTAAACAGTTTCTGGAAAATCACGCCATTCGGAAGTTTACCATGATTCGTATATGCAAAATACGCCGTCTTTTCAAAAGAAGGAACGACACCAGCCTTTGTGCCCATCCGTTCCGCCACACATCATAGGGTACTGTACTGCGTCTGTTCACTCTGAGAGCCTCAAATGTTTGCTCTCTTTTAGGAAATTCGCAAAGGGGGCGGCCGCAAGGGATGACGGTGCCAGTCTCAGTAGACAACATGCGCTACGGGGCTGATATCGCTGCTCTCAGTGAGACCCTATTATCTGAGGAGGGTCACCTGAAGGATGTGGGTGCCGAACGCCCATTCTTCCGAAGCGGCCGCCGAAAGGAAGAGCGAGGTGACCCTGCCACAAAGCATAAACGGCAAAGCCGATGACGTTGCGCCTGCCACTTCGGGAACCCAAAATCGCCACCATACTCAGCGCCTACGCATCAGTGATTAATTCTTTCGAAGCACAGAATCAATTCTCTGAGGACCTGAACGCCCTCCTGGCGGCTGTGCCGAAAGCGGAAATCCTGGTTATCTTTGGTGACTTCGATGGTAACGTCGGGATAGTCCAAGCTACCTGAGAGGAAGTTTTGGGTTCCCATTATCTCGGTGGCTGTAACGACAACGGTCTCCTTCTTCTGTGAACCTACGCAGATCGTCGCATCCTGCTGACTAACACGTTTTTCCGCCTTCCGACGCGGAAGAAAAAAAGTGGAGTTACACCCGATCGCAGCGATGGCAGCTGTTGGACTTTGTTCACGTTTGGAGGCGAGATCGGCAGGACGTGTTGGTGACAAGCATCATCTGCGGTGCCAAGTGCTGAACAGATTAACGTCTTTCTACCTCCTAGATGGGGTTGTGAATCTAGTCTCACAGGAGGTCAAATGTTAAGCAAACACCAGGTTAGTTAACTATCATTCTGTTAAACTTACGTGCTCATTCGTTTGATTTGAGCAATCGACTGACGCAACGACTGCATCATCGGCATCTCCAGGTGATAACGACACGTGAAGAAATTATGATGGCAATTGTGGAACGCCTTTCATTGAACCTCTCTGTACACTCTCGGTCGCCGATGCCGTTCACGTCAGGATTGGCGTGTCAACAACAACAAATAAATCTGCAATTTATTTGCGTGAATTTTGTAGTTCAATAACGACCTTTCTCACCTGGGACCGACGTCAACAAAGCCACCTGCTTCGGCTGCCACGACCTTGTGCGACAACGGTTTTGAGAGATACAGGAAACCTGGATGGTTCGAAAGGCCGATGAAATCCAACAAGACGTAGACCGCAAAGTAAAAGAAAACCTCTTTGAGTTCATAAAGTCGATCAACAGCCCATCTAGCAATGGTTTCACACTGCAGCTCATCCCCGATGGAACAACTCTTCTGACTGAGAAATCGCAAATTCTGAAGCACTGGCTCGAGCACTTCAGAAGTGTTCTTAATCGCTCATCAACTATCTCCGACATTGCTATAGATCGGCTCCCTTAGTTGGAAACGAGAAATGAACTGGATCTTCCGTGTTCCCTACCCGAAACCATCCGCGTAGTGCAACAACTCTCAGCGGGAAGGCACTGGGTTCCGATGCGATGTCAGTCGAAGCCCATAAGCGCGGCGGCCTCCGGCTGATGGTGGAACATACAATGATATTCCAGGAGATGTGGTGCACCAGACAACTTCCTCAGGATTTCGATAACACGACTATCGTCTACCTGTACAAGCGGAAAGTGAACCGAACACTAATTGGTAACCATAGAGACAGCTCAATGTTCAACATCGCCAGAAAGATATTCGTTCGCATTCTTCTTAATCATTTGAAAGACATCTTAAACAGGGACTGCTTCCGGAAAGTCAATGTGGGCTTCCAATGACACCGCGAAACAACTGATATGATCTTCGCCGCTAGCCAAACCACCTTTGTGGCTCTAACGAAAGCCATCGATACCGTAAATCACGATGGATTGTGGACAACCAACCAGCGTTTCGGCCGTCCAGAGTGATTAACTCACATGGTGCGTCAGCTCCACGATGGGATAGTGGCGAGCGTCACTGAAAATGGGGCACTATCCGAGGTAGGTGCAGTAACCAAAGAAGTGAAGCATGGTTGCGTACTCGCTCCTACCCTCTCTGCTGATGGACGCCTACTATGATGAGCACCCTGGGGCTAAAAAGTACCGTAGAGTGCCTTTTGGCCTAGGTGGCACCATGAGAGACGCCCATGAATTCTAATTGTCTAGAGGATTCTAAAAACGCAACACGGTTCCGCATTAAGAGCCTATTCGCGGTAGGTAAACCATTTTGTGCGGGAGTTCACCAAAAAGTAAGCTAGCACTAGCGAAAAACAAAGTAACCAATTGTTCTCTGGTCCGCCGCTTTAAGTTGTTACTTTCTGGGCTATGTTTAGTTCGTGGGGTCAGTTAAGATGTGCGACCTTAAGAACAGTCACAAGTTCAAAACAGCCTCAGTGTGAATACCTTTAAATTAAAACTTAACTTCAGTTATTGCGTTTTCCTCTCAAGATTCATAATACATTTTCCTATCGTTTCAAAATGCCGCTATATGTGCTTGACTCACATATATTTAGAGGAAAAAACGCTTTACACAGGGTAATATTCAAATCAGGCAAACCTTTCATGCGAATCTTTTAAGGCTTCTGGAAACCGAGTTTCTTATATTAACGGAACGTATCACACTCCAAGTTTGGCGTTCTTTACAACCAGTTGTTAAACGTATAATCTAATTCGACTAGCTTAAATGCAATGCAACACCACGCTGAAGACGATCGGAAAAATTAATAATTTGACGGAGCGAGATCAGGAACGTAGGATGGATGGTAGAAATGTTCAGTTGAATTCATAATGACATTACAACAAAGATCAGGGAGACAGAAATGGCCATTTCTGGCTTATTAGACGTCGTCAGACAGCCATATATAACCCAGGGAAGAATGAGTCCGTACCCAATCGGAGAGCTTCCATCCACCAATTTTAGTATTTGCGATCGAAACCGGCGAGAAAACGAGCCCGTGGCTCAATGGTTACTGCGGGTTGCATCCTCGGGTGGTGCACCACCTGGGGTCGGGTATGACTGGTTGACGACGGCTAATAAGCCAGAAATGGCCATTCCAGGCTCCCTTGTCTTTGCCGGCAATATTCATCTGCTTCTTCTACTACTAGCCGCTGTGCGTCTGCAAGCGAGGCTTCAGAGTGAGCCTCAAGGCAGAATGGAACGGGTGAGGTCCATTTGTGATCGGTGAGCGTTCATCTACGAATGGAAGTCAATATTACCTATGTAAACCGGCAAGACAACGAGCACGCGGCTCAATAGTTAGAGCGTTGAACTTCTGCTCAACGGATCGCGGGTGCGAGCCTCGGGAGGGGCACCACCTGCGGATGGGTATGGCTGGCTGAAGATGACTAACAAGCCAGAAATAGCCATTCCATTCTCCATGGTCTTTAACGGTAATGTAATTCTGTCTATGCGGCCGCTTGCGTGGCTCGGGAGCGAGACCCAAGGCAGAACAGGACGATTGAGTTCCGTAACCAATCGGTGAGGCTCCAGTTGAATTCGTCAATGACCGTTTGCACGAATTAAGCCGTATAAATGTCATGTTATAGAATCCGTTGATCTTCGCAGTAGGATCATTTGTTGTTCAATAGTTTCAAGTAGGCAAAGCACTTGAATGATTTCTGTCCACCTGTTCGTTTTTGCTCGACAATTGCGTTATCTTTTACGCCCAACCCATCTGAAGTTTCTGCCACGGCCCACATGCTGTTCCCTCATCAGGACTCATCCACACCTTTATTGGCTTCTTATTGACATAAGGGCACAATTTCTCATCCACAGAGGCTATACTATGGAGAATTCTTTGTTGTGCCCTCTAAGAAAATTAACAACAATAGTGCTACCAATGCTTTTCAATTACCTTCAAAACGTATGACGTATGAACGTTTCTTTCGCGTTTAGCGCCCTCAACGTACAAAGCACAAATACTGCGTGTATCTTTGGCAGTTTTTGAAACCTTAGCCGAATTCAAATGGAAAGGTTTCGAAAATACCTGTATTGTTATCTAGTGGTTTCATGATTCAAGTCTAAAAATTAAAAGATTTTTGATGCCAGAATATATACATGACATTGGCTATTTAAAACAAAAAAATGTTTTCTACAAAAAGTCAAACTTAGAGTAATGTTGTTTTTAAAAAAGTCGCAAAGAGTTTTGAAATACCTCGATGTATGTACGCACTGACTAAAATTTCTAGCATGGTTGGAAAAAGCAGGTGATTATAAAAGTCCCGAGTTCTAACAGAAATGCTCTATTACGTCCGTCAACGTCATTACATACAGTTTAATCACTTTCCGAAATAATCCCGCAATCCTTATCAGATTCCCTAAGAGACATGAATGGACATATCTGCTATAGAATTAGGCAAATATAATAAATATTGCTTACGTCGATCAATCTCGTGAAATTGCTGCGCTGTGAGCCGCGCCTAACCTGGGCTTTTAAATAGCCAGATATCTTTGATCGTTGGGGTTCGGTTGGTCAAATAAACTGGGACGCAAATTTATTTCTGTCAGAAAAATATCTATGGAGTAACCACAATCACGCGAAGTGAGACCACAACCAATTAGTATTGAAATTGTTAGCCAATTTATTGTACAAAATAGGTCATTTTTAAAACTCCTAAAATTAGAGTATAGATTCACCTAGTCACTATGTACTCAATGCAAACGGCGTAACTGTCCACAATTGCTGTAAGATCATGTTAGCAAGCAAATTTGTCTGCTTGAACATAAGTGGTAGATTTTCAGCTTCTAACGTGATATTCTTTGTACAAACTTGTTGTCGTTAAAAAAACGTTTTTTTCATTTTTTATGGTTTATAAAACCCCAGCTCCTTTTAGTCTAATGAGCGTGGTTTCTGAAAACAGGTAGCCCTGGTGACTGATAATAAGTTTTTTCAACACACGCCGTGAAACGGACAAGGAAGATTTGGTGCTTACACACATTGCCTAATGGAAAATCAGAATAACAACACACCCTGTCGAATTCCAGGAAAGCAACCGAGTCAGCAAACTCACATGTGCTCTACTAAAAAACACGTCACAATGCACAGTGATGCCACTCCGAGAGGCTAATATTCTCAGATGTTTACGCCGTTAGATGAATGGGAGGTATGTATACTTGCAGGAAACTAAACAACTGATTGTGCTTCCTAGCCATCTGTGTTTGTCGATTTCAATAAAGCCAGGTCACAATCAATGCTGCGAAAAATAACGGGCGTGGTGTTGGAAAAAGTGACTAAGCAAAATAACTGAAAAATTATAGTTGAGTTGACGCAGTTGGTTCAATCGATTAATTCGCAAACTTTAGTCCTACTTCAAAACACGATCTGGAAAAATAGGCGACTTTAGATGCGAAAATTAGGCCTTGGTTTCAGTAACGTGTGAAATAAGAAAATTTCTTTCGAAAATGTTTCAAATGCAGCGTCCACATCGATAAAAAATAGTCTAGAATTGTATTTTTAGACGTATAACATGCGCACTGAAGAGAAAACGTTTAGGGTTTGCACACAGCTCTAATCCTTCATCAATGGTTCTTCCCTGAGTCAACTTACTTGGCACCTATGCCAAATTTGCGTGCAAGTCTTTTAGTTTATTCAAATTTCCACACTACTCCGTGATAAAACCATGTAAAGCAAGTTATTTGTCATTTCCATTTTTAATTCGCCTAAAAACACCTGCCAAGAGGACGGTAAATTAATTTTATTAAATTTTAACGACACTGGCTCAAAGAGACTTCGTATTCAGTTTTACATTTAACAAATGAAACTGTGCCTGTGGGCCACCGTTGGAGGCCGCTGACTGTAGGTGGGCCAGAAGTAGTTCATTTTTTGCAGGGGAACACATATATATCGTTTTGGGTTTTTTACTAGGGTGTTATCTTTTATCTCACCCATCGCAAACACTTCGTTTTATCTATGTTCCATAGATAGTATAACAGACTAATTTGCAGGGAATTTCTAGTGCACTAGGAAGCTTTTAATTACGAAATTTGAAGCCGTTTCATATCTGGCGATCCCAAATATAACCTCTAAAGGAGGTGTGCATTTAGTTAGTCTTTTTGTCCGCGCCGTTTGCTACGTCGAAACGCAACTGTTATGTTAAATTTGGAGTAAGTGCAATCAGTTAACCGATATAGAAAATAGACGGCCATTCCATCAAAGCGGTATATGAAAGCCACTACTCTTCGAGAATAAAAATTTACCTAGTTTCCTGATTATCTGAAAACCAGAGCTGCCTTGCCAAAATCTCAGTATTGCAGTAAGTAAAAGTAAAATATTTTGAACGCGTGCTGTAAATCATTGTATCAACAGATATTCCCCTTACTTAAATGACACAAAGGCCTACTAGCTCAAGTCTAAGAGTTTCTGTCTATCTCTGAGAACGCCTTTGCGACTCTGTTATCTTGCCTCGTCTATGTCGGTTTTGGTTCACTTTATTAAGATAAGTTCTTTGACCACGACACAAAAACTGATGTGCACAATTTTTCTTTGGCGAAGAAACATTCTTTTCACACAATGACATAATACCTTTTTGTGTGTTCTACCACCCCTTGCCGGAGTTTGGCTGCATTGGGAAACCAAAACGATCCATACGCACCCATTTCTTTACATTTGAGAAGGCGACGATCGATCTTCCGGAGTTGATTATCTGAGAATTACATGCACCAGCCGAAATACTTTCATATGAAGGCGCCACCCAGTAATTACGCCAGTCAGCTTAATCAAATAATTATTGTTACGGAATCTTCGTAGTGCACTGCATTATTGACGGTTATTCAGTCACACTCTTGTGCTGTTATCTCATTTTAGTCATTTCTGGAAATCACCGCGGATCCAAATTTGTACACATCCGAATGATTATGTACGGTTTGCCTGAGAAATTTATTCGAACTTCTATAAGTCATCCTTGAAGAGCCAAACATCTTTTTGCAAGATCACAGCATTAGTTTCTCTTGAGAAATGTTTGCTTCACAACCATTTTTTCTTTGCTTTCGCAACATTTCAGCCCAAGTAAAGTCTTATATGCTCACTCGTCATGTCTGTACACCTACTTTGTTGATCACAGTTGTCTTTTACGACGTTTTGTGCTAAGAATTTTACCCTTATTTGTTTGTAAAATTGACCGGCATTACAATGGTATATTTTATTCAACATAAACCATTGTTAATAGTACCGGTAATTTTATTTACAGAATCTTTAATGTTCACTTGTGTACATTAGACTGTAGATTTCTATGCACGGATGAATGCATGTTACAAATTCACAGATAGTGTAAAAAACCCTCATGCAAACCGATTCTTGTGGAGTATTCAGAAAATAAACAACTCCTGACAGTTTGTTCTGGAAAGTACCTCATAAGGAGGTGTGAGAGTTTTAGTCAAATTATAATTGACACAGAAACAAATCATCTATGGTAAGATTAAGGCGATTTACGTCCTTTGTAGTTTTTTTCTATAGCTTGTTTGGGACTGCTATTTAGTTAGGACACTTGCAGGCTATTTTCTGACTTTGAAACTATTCTTCGGAATTTTAGTGATGTTAAATCCTTATTTCAAAATTCTTTTCTTCACTCAGAATTTCGTAGTTTTACACGATGTTGTCCAAAACACATTCCTCGCCATACCCATACAAAGATACTCGATACACCTTTCATATTTAACCCTGATACATCCTATGACTCAGAAATGTAATAAAGTTACTTATTTGCTTGTTTCAGGCTGTGCGGTGCACATATCAAGTTAAATTTAGCTGGTTATCCCAGCGGTACCTTTTCATCAGCAAATGAGGCGCACAGTTAATCCTGATAAATACTTAAATTCAAACTTGCGGGTTATGGCAGGACTTTATTAGTCTGTTAATTATGAGAGGTATAAAATGTACCAAACGTGACCTGTTGTTGATGTAAATATACCTAAGGCCAAAGGTTTTACCAGATCTTGATCCAAGTGCGTTCACGTTTGGCTAATCATTTGCTATCAGGTTTTTGGATATACCATGGAACATTTTTACAGGCTAGCTTACATCGACTTTACCATTGAAAAAAGAATAAATCTCTTCATTATCCTACTCCTAGGCATCAGTATTTGTAAGTTTCTCCTAAATCAATTCAATTTTTGTAATTATTTGCTAAAACAGACATGCATATTTCAAGCTGTATTCGAAAAAAATTTTAGAAATTTTTGTCTGCAGACCAGTGTATGTTATTACCAATGAAAATATATGTAGTTACAATGTAGCGCTCGAAGTACCATAAGTTATATTCTGCTGCCATCAAGTCGTCGAGTCCAGACAACATGCGTTTTCTTTATGAAGACGCATGCACTTTGAACAACGCCAATTTTAGGTCCAACAGAACAAACCCCATGTGTGCCGTGTGAGACATACGTGTGTGGCACACGCGGGACAGTAGGGTCAAGTCAGGTCAGCCAATTTTTAATCTCAATTTCATCTTACTTGAGCCAGTACCAGCGGTAAAATCTGTAGGAGCGAAAGTAGAGAACTATACCAGCATTTTTATCCCCTTTAATAAGTCGTGCGCTTTCAAGTCCAAAAACCATGCTCAGTAGGGCAAACGAACCTCTAAGAAAAGCTTGGAAAACTGTGGCACGCTTCAAGTTGGTTCAATCGATTCTCCATTTTTTTTCATCTTGACATCGTCAAGCTAATAATTGTGGCGTGGCAATCCTGCTGAATTTGCGCAAACCATGAATGCGAAGTTTAACTATCTAAGTAACAAGTAGCTTGATACTGTGCTGGAACTTATATGGGTGAATAAGTACTCATTTGAATTAAAAAGGGAAATGAAGTAGGTATTAAAAGACTAATTCAGGATACCAGCTGTCCGAAATAATCGCCTCCTACTTATATGTGCTTCGCAAACATTTGGAAAGCTCTACGCAGTAAAAAATACAGTCAGTGTGGTTTAGGTTCAGGACGCAGCGCTCAGTTCCACGTGTTCAAGTGTACAAGTGGCCTATATCGGGTGAATAAGAGTTTTTCCCTTACAAATTGGCCAATTTGATATATAGTGATTTTTCTTCAGGAAACACGTAAGATACTGGAAAAGGAGTGTCTGGTAGGTTCCAGGCCCTGCTGGACTTTCGGACCACAAAACTATAACTATTCGCTGTACTGTGATATATAGGGATATTAAGGTGTTGATAAATATCCTGCATATATAGAGTAAGTGTTACATTTGGTACAGGAGAACATGATAAACGCATAAACACAAGTATAGTTCAAAAAGGTTAGTACTTTGATCACCATTAAGTGCAGAGCCTGCTTTGTCTTATTGCCACGCTTGTTCAGCTAAATATATTTTATTTTTCATCGAGTCATGGATAAAAACGAGCATTCAGAGTGGTGTTAGGTATTAAAAACAGTCAGAATGCGTGTTCAAAAAATTAAGAGCACACATGCTTAGTTATGAAAGGGGAGAACAAACGATTACACAAGATGCAAGACATGTTCTGGATCATAGCCAAACTGGATAAGTGATGCGGATCTTTCACGACGCGAGTCTTTCATTCTTGGACCATGTACGTTTTCTAGGTCATATCACTTGTTATTGAAAGTTTCGCAATTTCGCTTGGCTTCAACACAAGTAAATATCAGTTTATGCTGTCTGGCATGAATTAATACAAGGACTTCTTCGTCTTAAGTCATCAAACCACTTACACCTGCAAAATGTTTAATCACCACTGGCGTACATGTCATATGTCTGACAGTGTGTTAGCTAAATCCATGTATGCACTAGTCTGTTTGAAACACATGTGCGCTCATTGCAAAAAGAAATGTTACTTTTCGCATTCTGTTTTTTAGCTTATTGCAATTTAATTTCGAGCGGACGTAACTGTATAATATTTATTCGTCGTATGGAATGGATTAAATAATTTATGTTTTTCTAACTGTTCCAAGTGGGGTATAACTAGACGTAAAGGACAAACCTTCGCCATTCTACTTTCCAGTTTTCTTTGGTAAGACATTGCTTGAGCAGGGAAGAATGAAAGGCTACATCTGAAGATTAAAAAAATCACGTTCAAAACCTCCAAAACCACGACCCTGGAACCCAGCTCATGGCTGTCTGCGTTTTGCAAGTAAAAACAGCTTACATTCGTGAAAATCCAGGCATGTAGCCTATTATTCTAACATTTAAAAACCCAGTTCGATCCTGTCTTTGTGTCACTTTTAAATGTGCACTAACTGAACGGAAGTAAACAGTTTACTTATTCTTTAATTAGTTGTAAAACACGTCGGAGACAGCTCCATGTAAGGATGTTGGGGAAGAAACGATTAAAATAGCATAGGATTCAGTAACCACGCAACCAAATCTACTAAAATTGAAATTTTTTAACTGACAAACTTCAGAAATTAAAGAGCCGACTGATGAAAGACTGGTTAAACCGAAGTTTATAACAGTCAAGCCAGACAGTATACGTGCACCTCAAACCACTTTTTACTCCCACCCACTCAAGGCCATACTCTGAAACGTCCAGCGACAAATGGCCTACGCACGTCAGAGCTTGTATGAACGCAGCCGCCCGCATGGAAGCCTCTTCCAAGCAAGCGCTTATAAACTTGACAAAAGGTGAACAGGCAAATAGGTTACACCTCAGTGTACCTCCTTGGTCAATTTAGCCTCTCATATTTAAACGGAAGTGGTTACTTATATAACGTTGGCTGCCAAACGACTAACCATGTTATTATATGAATCTCCGTAAAGGTAACATATTCTGCTAACTGCTTTTGCTATGATAGAATGCCTGACCCACATATAAACGTCAAAACGGCAAAGTCAACCTCCTAGATTTAGGCTGCTTTTACCATAAACAGGACAATAAGACTTCCCTATTCTAAAATCATGTTGCGGTAGACATTTATAATTGTAAATTTTAGAACAGTTTATTATAAACCAGGTTTCTGATGTTCCTTGAAAGTAAATCATACAATGCATTCACGAAGCCAAAATATATTACTATGCTGGATGTTCTACTGTGGAAAGGTCTTAGCTCTCCTTCCGAAAGCATTCTAAACTTTTCCTGTGATTGTATGTGGGGAATTGACTTTACACCACAACCAGACTCGGCATGAGTTTTTGTGAACCTTCGTGAAATGTAATTAACTGTTAATTTTTATCGCGACTTCTCTAGTAATTTGATGCATTTTGGGCATAGAATTAATTGCTTTCCGTGATGTAAAAATAAGGACTCTGTGGGTTAAGGAGACTGTAGAATTGGATTGACATCAACGCATCAAACTAAGAAGGTTAGAAAATATGCCAACACCACAATTTTTTAAATTAAATTATCAAGGTCGGGGTCTCTGTCAGTTGATCTTCTCTTCCTGATCACTGATATTTTCATTGTCGGAAGTCTGCAAAAAGAGACATAAACTGTTTGTAAATTTCTTATTTGTAGAAACACATTTTTGAACAGAATAACGTAAAAAGGAAACGACCAACATGATCTAAGCAGTAGAAGGCAAATGCATACGTATGGGGGTACAAGTAAGTCCAGTGTAGAGGTGAAAGGTTGTTCTATGTGCTTCTTGTAGGTACCAGATGCTCAACAATGTCATAAATTGGCACTTTACTTTTCTCTTTGGCTTCCCGAAGCTCGGCTCTTCCTAGCAGCCTCACACTGGTAACCTCAGCTAACAGCAGGCTAGAAGGGTGCTTGCCCACTCATTCGATAAGCCTGTTCCCAGGTCAAATTCTCATTCTCCATGCTTAAAAATGCTACGACGGCGGCATGCAATCCTGTAGGTGACCCAGGCTAAATCGACTTAACTTTTCGCTACAAAAGTTCGTTACTCATAGGGAAATTCAACAGCAGCCTAGGGTGTATAAGCACACAGCAACATCATCGACGACAATGATGGAAAAATTGGGAACATACTCTCTAAGGAGATTAAACTGCACACGGTTTACATTAACCGCAAAAATGATGCGAACAGAGCACCTTTGTTCAGCTCAGGCCGTTGGACTACCGCATATTAATACTACCTGCCTACTCCATTTCTTGCTGATCACGTTTAAACCAGTGCAAGCCCTTGGTTTCGTACTCGAGTCACTTTTACTAAATAAATCCTTGTTATAACAGGCCGCTAGCTGAGGTGTTACTTATTGCATTATCCGCATTGGCCACTAGCCAACTGCCATACGATTTTCATAATCTGTCTGCTATTTACCTCTTCTGTTGACTATACATGTCTAATCTTGGTTTCCTTCTGTGACCAGATCCTCTGATCTGGCTGAGATTAAGGCACCAATAGCCAAATTATCGGCAATTATCGTAGTTCTGCATTCGCATGATTCTGCTGAGCTCTCCTGGCATAGCTCACGCCGAGAAAGTCGGCCTTCAAATTCGCACCAGGGCACTGCGAATAACTACTGGAACGATAAGAATTTTGCCTGCAAAGCTTGTTTTTATGTGACACCCTGCTCCTTTTGGTAAGGCCACGGAAATTTTTCAATAGGAAAATAAACGTGGCTTACGTCTCTGGAAAAACTACCATTGGTGCATTTTATGGATGCGATAGCAGGAGTGGCAGAAATTTTCTTTTTAATACTGAGGATCTGCTGAGCGTCATTTTTTCTACTTCTACTTACCGACGTTGTTTCACATCTGGCCTTTTCTTTTAGGTACCGATCCCTCTCCCTAGATAGTGGTCTTAACTGATTCTTTACCTGAAACTTCGTGGAAGCTGGTCTCTCTACAGACATCCTTGGAGCTGCCTTTCTAGCGGCTTTCGACCTTCTTGTTGACTGCACAAGTCTGACTTCATGATTGAACCACTGTATTCTCCGTTAATAGACCTTCACCCATTCTCAGCTTCTAACAAAATCTCCGTTACTGGCCCTAATTATGATTGTTCATTTCAGAATCCCTCCACATATATTTCAGTCTGGCTATGATTCACTTCTCAAAATTTTCCTCACCTCCTGACGTGTGCGTCACATCAAATCATCTGGTTTTTCCGATTTCTACCGCCCACACCGTCCTGCTGCGTGCAAACTTCGATTGGATCACATGTTGAAAGTAGGTATTATTCGATGGAATGACAGTCCCACAGCATCTTAATTTAAACATAATGCCCAAACCACAGGGCCTTGAACAATACCGACTTATAGGCAGCCAAACACTTTCGAAAAAAAAGAGAGAATAGTTATGTTGGTAATGTTCATGTGCTTATAATACTAGCCGCTGTATGGCCGCCAGTGGGCTCCGAAGGTGGGCCCAAATGCAGAACGGGATGAGTGATTCGTGCGAGCGATCGGTGAGTGTTCATCAGCTAATGCCCCTTACCTGGTCGGTCACCGGTTTCTCATCAACTAGACTTGAACGGAGCTCTCTTTAGATAAAGATATGTTTACTCGAAGACTGAAGTAGTCCGGGATTTTTATCAAATTCTCATTGCCCCGGAAGACGTTCTCTAAACGGCCATGACGACTTAATGTGTCGTGTTCAAATTTCTTTGCGTATAATTTGGTCCTCGAAATGCCTCGCAGACATTCCAGCGTTTCAGTGGTCATACCTTACGTTGTTTAATTTCTTATATGCCGCCAGGTAGCATGCTGGGTAACAGCTCCAACACCTTACCCCGAATCTGTCCGCTTCTGAATTCATCCTGGGAGCTATTTCAGTCGAGTTCCTCGGCCATAAGATTGACTCTCATGGCATTTTTTCTCTTTCTTTCAACTGCAATGCTATTTGAGGCTTTCTATCCCTAACCTCCGCGTGTCAGCTGCAGCAGTTCTTCCACATGGTCATCTCCTATTGCATGCTCTTCCCGAACTGTGCCTACATCGTGCTACTACTGACCAGTGTTCTCTCAAGTTCCCAGCGTTTTTTTGTACTTGCACCAGCGGTTCGTACCTCACTTGAGCAGATAAATTTTCTAATAGATGGTGCTACCCTCCTGACTTTTTTTATTTTGACCAATACATCTTTCATGGTTGATGCTTCCAGTGTTGCAGTTGGTGCGGTTCTCCACAAACGGCTCGCAGATCCGACCATGATTTTGGTTTTCCTTTTAAAGTATTTATACAAGACAAAGGACATTTGGACGTGAATTTCTTGTCATCTATTGTGCCATGAAGCCTTTCTGGAATGTCCTGTTAGGCAGGGACTTGACGATCGTTATTGAATACAAGCCACGAAGTTGCACGAAGTCCTCAGAATACCAATCACCTGGAGTACACTTCGTTGATTACTTCGGGTAACTGCAACCTCGAAGGTTGGCGGAATTAGGTGGCTGGCGTACCATCGAGACCGTCAATCGCCCATCTCTAACTATCACCTGGGATCGATTTCATTGAGGTGGCTGCCGAAAAACAAGATGTTTCCAGACTCCAACTCCAGGAATCCCTCTGACTAGTTACTTCGGCGTCATCCTCTGTGACATCTTTGCCACCCTGCACCGTTCCTTTGTACTGCCATCCCTCTGATGCAAGGCCTTCTCCTCTCTGCACAACATCCCTCACCTTGCGGGTTGAGTCACTGACACAATGTTTTTCTATTGCTTCGCCTGGCCTGAGATGCAAAAGGACCTTAAATCTTGAGCATGAACGTGTGTCGGCTGTCAGCAAACCAAGGTCCAGCGACACCTTATTTCGTTCCGGTACGAAGTTCAGACATGCCCACCTGGATATCGTAGGTTCTCTGCCTCTGTCCAACGGTTAGTTCTACCTCCTCACCTGGGTGGGTCACCCATTCCGGTGGCGGGAAGCCATCTCTTTGCCCAATATCAAGGCTCCGACGGTTTTAAAGGGCTTTCTCCTTCGCTGGGTTGCAATCTTTAGTGTTCCCTTCATTATTAAAACTGACGACGGTGTCCAATTGTAATTTAACTTTTTGCAGCGGCTCCAGTACTTCTTAGGCTGTACCGCATCCAGATGACGTATTGAAATTTGGCTATCATCAAGATGGTCGCCCGGCTTCATCGCCAGCTGAAGTTCTCCTTACGAGCTACAACGGGTCCAAAGAAATTGGCGGATCATCTCCCCTTGGTCATGTTGGGTATCCACTCGGCCTTAAAGTTTTATCTTGCCTATTTCATCACTGAACCGGTGTTCGATGCCATCCTTTGGCTTCGAGGGAGATTATCTTCCTTGTCCATCGCAGTGCGATCGAATATCCGACCGACCCCATGCACCATCGCCGGCAACGCGTGCGAACAAGCTCACTGGTGCCGCCTAGGCTTAGGGTCTACAGGTCTTTGTTCGAAAAGACTTGGAGAAATACTCGCACGTGCGCTTCCGATGTGATCGGGCTCGTCGGTCACAGGAACCACCCAACAACGGCGTTTTACGGGTTGTCTCTTGAAGGACAAGGACGTTTGGAATTCTTTTTGAAACTCGAAAGCAGTGGCGAGCGCTCGTCACCTCTTCCGGAAAGTTAACCGAAGGAGCCTATTGGTCCCCTACTCCCCGGGTCCTCTACTTTCCTACCCACTATCCATTTACGTCGCTATCGTCCTCTCTCTTCCTTTCCGCTGTCACTATATTCTAATTCCTCATCATTCTCCAACTGTAGCGTCGCAGTACGCACTCCAATCGTCCCTTGTGTCCCTTTTGCGTATATCAACCGCAGTAGATGCTAAATTCACTTTATTGCTCGTTTCGTTTCAAATATTTTTAAATCTGCCTGTATCCTTCGGCGGCGTTTTACGCCGCCCTCGTGTCTTAAAGAGGGGCTGTGCTAAAGCGCCCTTAACAGTCTAGCCAGGTTTTTTAAAATGTTTCGGTTGAGAGAACGTAACCTACAAAACGATGTACACAAACAAGCGTTTTGTATGTGTATGCTTGTCAGTCGGATCGTTTTATTACGTAACTGCCCAAATAGGAACTGAATATGTGATATATATTAACCATAAAATGTTACTTCACAGTAATTATGGAAACCAAATCATCTTTTACTCCCAATGACTCTATTTTTCTTTATCTTGCACCGTTTTAATCCTCACACAGCAGTTAATCTATCAAATTAAACAATTTGTCCAACCGCATGCTAGGATTTGTATGATTCACTGATGTCAGAGAACTGTGCCTTACCCCGATTATGCTAAAAGGCAGTTTATCTACAAATAACTTTGGCAATCTCACCCGTTGCTCTGCTCGCTGTCTTCGCAAATCTTCTTTTAGAAAGGCTAAAAATTTATAAAAAATATAAATATTTTGGCAAATAAACTGAAACTAGTTCCCTTGACCATGTAGTGCGTAATGTTACAAGTCAACTAGGCGCCGCAACTTATGTTACCGTAAATAAAAAAGGAAAATATTATTTCACATAGAGAGGTTACAGAATCAATTATCGTTTCGCCTGATTACAAGCTAGTGCGGTCCTACATTCAGGCATCATTCGAACCACTGGCCGAACCTACTCGCACACTCTCACTATATATATATATATATATATATATATATATATATATATATATATATATATATATATATAGGATAGTGTGTGGCTCACCGATCTGCTTAAGGAACATGTATGTTCCGTTGTGCCCTGGAGCTCAGACTAGAGTCCTCGCAGGCAGTCGGATAGCGACGTGTAGCATATGTTGATAATGTGGAACCGACAAAGACAAGGGAGACCGGAATGGACATTTCTGGCTTATTAGCCGTCATCAGCCAGTCATACCCAATCCCAAGTGTGGAAAACCTGGGATTCTAAACCGCGACCTTTGGTATTTGAGTCAAACGCTCTACCATTGAGCCACGGGCTCGTTGCTTTGTCGGTTGCGATCGGGAATATGATGATAGTGTGTGGCTCACCGATCTGCTTAAGGAACATGTATGTTCCGTTGTGCCCTGGAGCTCAGACTAGAGCCCTCGCAGGCAGTCGCATAGCGACGTGTAGCATATGTTGATAATGTGGAACCGACAAAGACAAGGGAGACCTGAATGGCCATTTCTGGCTTATTAGCCGTCATCAGCCAGTCATACCCAATCCCAAGTGTGGAACACCTGGGATTCGAAACCGCGACCTTTGGTATTTGAGTCGAACGCTCTATCATTGAGCCACGGGCTCGTTGCTTTGTCGGTTGCGATCGGGAATATGATGATAGTGTGTGGCTCAGCGATCTGCTTAAGGAACATGTATGTTCCGTTGTGCCCTGGAGCTCAGACTAGAGCCCTCGCAGGCAGTCGCATAGCGACGTGTAGCATATGTTGATAATGTGGAACCGACAGAGACAAGGGAGACCGGAATGGCCATTTCTGGCTTATTAGCCGTCATCAGCCAGTCATACCCAAAGTAACGAGCCCGTGGCTCAATGGTAGAGCGTTCGACTCAAATACCAAAGGTCGCGGTTTCGAATCTCAGGTGTTCCACACTTGGGATTGGGTATGACTGGCTGATGACGGCTAATAAGCAAGAAATGGCCATTCCGGTCCCCCTTGTCTTTGTCGGTTCCACATTATCAACATATGCTACACGTCGCTATCCGACTGCCTGCGAGGGCTCTAGTCTGAGCTCAAGGGCACAACGGAACATACATGTTCCTTAAGCATATCGGTGAGCCACACACTATCATCATATTCCCGATCGCAGCCGACAAAGCAACGAGCCCGTGGCTCAATGGTAGAGCGTTCGACTCAAATACCAAAGTTCGCGGTTTCGAATCCCAGGTGTTCCACACTTGGGATTGGGTATGACTGGCTGATGACGGCTAATAAGCCAGAAATGGCCATTCCGGTCTCCTTTGTCTTTGTCGGTTCCACATTATCAACATATATATATATATATATAGCACAGATATGTTGCTAAGGGTGCAACAGGCAAGACGCAGACAGCTGTTTCACGGTCGTTACCGATCATCAGTACGTCATTTGTCGGGCGGACAAATGGGATCGAGTGAGATCCTAACCACATCAGTGAGTGATACGCACTTGTTTGACTTGTTTATGTACGTCACTGCACAAGGCATATGATATGTGGTATGTGTTCTATGACACAACGTTCGCTTTTCGCCGGTAGCTAGCTGGCGGGCGGGCGGACAAATGGGATCGATTGAGATCCTAAACACATCAGTGAGTGATACGCACTTGTTTGACTTGTTTATGTACCTCACTGCACAAGGCATATGATATGTGGTATGTGTCCTATGACACTACGTTCGCTTATCGTCGGTAGCTAGCTGGCGGGCGGGCGGACAAATGGGATCAAGTGAGATCCTAACCAAATCAGTGAGTGATACGCACTTGTTTGACTTGTTTTTGTACCTCATTGCACAAGGCATATGATATGTGGTATATGTCCTATGACACAACGTTCGCTTATCGTCGGTAGCTAACTGGTGGGTGGGCGGACAAATGAGATCGGTCGTTACCGATCATCAGTACGTCATTTGTCGGGCGGATAAATGGGATCGAGTGAGATCCTAACCACATCAGTGAGTGATACGCACTTGTTTGACTTGTTTATGTACGTCACTGCACAAGGCATATGATATGTGGTATGTGTCCTATGACACAACGTTCGCTTATTGCCGGTAGCTAGCTGGCGGGCGGGCGGACAAATGGGATCGAGTGAGATCCTAAACACATCAGTGAGTGATACGCACTTGTTTGACTTGTTTATGTACCTCACTGCACAAGGCATATGATATGTGGTATGTGTCCTATGACACTACGTTCGCTTATCGTCGGTAGCTAGCTGGCGGGCGGGCGGACAAATGGGATCAAGTGAGATCCTAACCACATCAGTGAGTGATACGCACTTGTTTGACTTGTTTTTGTACCTCATTGCACAAGGCATATGATATGTGGTATATGTCCTATGACACAACGTTCGCTTATCGTCGGTAGCTAACTGGTGGGTGGGCGGACAAATGAGATCAAGTGAGATCCTTAACACATCAGTGTGTGATACGCACTTGTTTGACTTGTATATATATATATATATATATATATGAATCAATTGGAAAAAAGGCATCCCAAGAAATATAATTAGAAGCAAAGACGTTCTTTTGGAAACAATAGGTAACTTTATTTTGTAAATTTTCGACGCTGGAACCCCAGATCATCGTCAGACTTGTGGTAAGTGTGCAAAAACAGTTCAAATTTAACACGTGCCGGAAAAATCGATATTGCTTTGTCATTCCTGCCAATTGTTGTCATTGTGGGGGTATTTCCATTTGGATTGGCTCTCGTTTCTTCCCGCTTTCTTTCAGGTAGTCGTACACATGGTCTAATTCGATGTGTCGGTTGATGCATGAGTCATCTGAGAAAACGGCCTCTAAAAATTCTCGGCCTTTCTTAGATGGACAGGAGGCAACAATGCGGGTTTTGTCCCAGGCAAATTTGTGTCCTGTTTCTAGCGTGTGCATGGCAACTTGAGACAAGTGGTCTCGCCTCCTTACTGCCAATTGATGTTCGTGTATGCGCGTGGAGGCTGATTTTCCTGTCTGACCACAGTACACCGCATTGCAGCTGTTACATGGTATCTTGTAAACGACTTCTTTTTTATCTAAATAGCCAACCCTATCCTTAGGGTGTACAAGCTGGTTGCGTAGTGTAGTCGTTGGTTAGTGCGCCACTTGGATTTGATGTTTCCGCAGGTGCCTTTCAACGAGTTCGGACACGTTCTTGATGTACGGAAGTGTTCGCCAGTTCTTTGATTTGGGCGCTTGACCGGAACAATCTAGTTCCTTGTCTTTTCCTTTTTCTTTTAACTTCTGTCGTCTCATGCATCGACGTATAAATTCTCTTGGATAACCATTTCTGCAAAATAGTTTGAATAAATAACTGAGTTCGTTTTGGTATAGTTCATTATCAGAACAGTGCGTTTTAGCTCGATTGAGTAGGCTGTTAACAGTACTCCGCTTGTGAGCAATATCGAGCGATTAAAACATCGTCATTCTACCTGCAGACAAAGGAGGTTCAACAGCCATTTTGAACAAGGTGGACTACGATGAGAAGATGCTGTCGTTGTTACAAGATAGTTCAACCTATAAACCTCTTAACGCGGATCCTACAAAAACGCAGAATTAAACTATTGAAAGGGTTTTAAAGCGTCTTACAGGGAAGAAGCAAATATCAGAAGATATTGCCAAGTCCCTAAGACAAACTGAACTGACCATAGCTAAAATCTACGGATTACCTAAGGTTCACAAAGCCGAAGTACCATTACGACCGATAGTATCATTGATTGGTGCACCCAATTATAAAATTTCGAAGTGGCTATTCCACAAGTTACATCCATTGACAAAGGATTGTGAAACTTCTATCGAAACTCTGTAGAATTTCTGAACAAATTGCGAGGACTCCAGATTGCAGAAGATGAAATAATGGTATCTTTCGATGTTGTCTCTCTTTTCACATCCATACCAATAGATTTGGCAAAGCAATACACAGAAGAATTACTGCAGTCTTATGACATGGATGTTTCTGAATCTGCCTTACTGGAACTCTTGGATCTATGTCTGGAAACGAATTTTTCCTTCTCACAAGGATACTACAAACAGCTAAAGGGAGCCCCTATGGGTTCACCCATCTCCGGCTTCTTGGCTGAAGTAACTATGCAAAAATTAGAAGCTACAGCCTTACCACTAGTTAACCCCAAATTATGGGTTCGCTACGTGGATGACACGTTTGTTATCGTCAAACGGATCAACTAGAAAGGCTGCATAGCATTATAAACTCAACGGTACCAGGTATCACCTTCACGCTCGAAAGAGAAATTGACAGTAAACTCCCGTTTCTTGACGTCCTCGTACAGCGAAAGACTGACGGGACATTTCAAACATCGGTTTACCGCAAGGAAGCTTATGCGGAAATTATCCTGCATTACCAGCGCAACCACCCTATTGCTCACAAGCGGAGTACTGTTAACAACCTACTCAATCGAGCTAAAACGCACTGTTCTGATAATGAACTATACCAAAACGAACTCAGTTATTTATTCAAACTATTTTTGCAGAAATGGTTATCCAAGAGAATTTATACGTCGATGCATTAGACGACAGAAGTTAAAAAGAAAAAGGAAAAAGACAAGGAACTAGATTGTTCCGGTCAAGCGCCCAAATCAAAGAACTGGCGAACACTTCCGTACATCAAGAACGTGTCCGAACTCGTTGAAAGGCACCTGCGGAAACATCAAATCCAAGTGGCGCACAAACCAACGACTACACTACGCAACCAGCTTGTACACCCTAAGGATAGGGTTGGCTATTTAGATAAAAAAGAAGTCGTTTACAAGATACCATGTAACAGCTGCAATGCGGTGTACTGTGGTCAGACAGGAAAATCAGCCTCCACGCGCATACACGAACATCAATTGGCAGTAAGGAGGCGAGACCACTTGTCTCAAGTTGCCATGCACACGCTAGAAACAGGACACAAATTTGCCTGGGACAAAACCCGCATTGTTGCCTCCTGTCCATCTAAGAAAGGCCGAGAATTTTTAGAGGCCGTTTTCTCAGATGACTCATGCATCAACCGACACATCGAATTAGACCATGTGTACGACTACCTGAAAGAAAGCGGGATAAAAACGAGAGCCAATCCAAATGGAAATACCCCACAATGACAACAATTGGCAGGAATGACAAAGCAATATCGATTTTTCCGGCACGTGTTAAATTTGAACTGTTTTTGCACACTTACCACAAGTCTGACGACGATTTGGGGTGCCAGCGTCAAAAATTTACATAATAAAGTTACCTATTGTTTCCCAAAGAACGTCTTTGCTTCTAAATATATATATATATATAAAGCATATGATATTCTCTAGATTTAAGTGTTAATAAATTCAAAATATTTTCCAAGGGGTCGCAAATATTCTAGCTTCTCCTCGTGTTTCAATTAAAGAGTATAATATCTACATTTCCTTAAACAGAAACTTTGTTATCATTTTTGCTACGATAGACGCCGAGTAGTTTTACTCAGAATAAAAATTAAATTCATCTAAAATACTTAAATGTGACCTACTGTTAGCCATAAATCGGCGAAGAACACTTAGAGCAGGCCCATGTTTAAAATCAGCATTTACAAATGTGCAGGAAGAATGGTTGAATAGTCCTATCACTAGCCGAGAATCTTTCCTTATTACAAACTTCATTTGGAACGAAAATAATTACCTTTAAGCATAAAATTTGAAGATAATGTAATATTGACCGAACTATTATAAAACATTGCTGTGCTTATGTATTCGTTCAAGGAACTTAAATTGGACAAAGTGAGGAATCTAAAAGTAATTTTTAAAAACAGATTGCTTTAAGTTGTGATTGTTTACAATAGGGTTATAGGTTTGTGTCTGAGAATGTCACCAGTAATAAAAACTGAAGTAAGAAAACCGTTCGGAATTACACCTGGACTTCAAAATAATGTTCGTCATTTGACTAAAAAACTATTTATATCATGAAATAAATTATTACGTGACCTTGAAAATGTCGTTGAAAACGATTTTTACAAACTAACAATGGTATTTTCAAACTAACATAACCTTTTCCAAAAGTAATTGAACTGCCTTTGATCTCTGACAAGGTTCCCTTACATAAGATCCTCCTAAGTGAGTTTGGACGATACTCTCATAGTACTTTAACGTTCGGTTCTCTTAAAAGATAAAAACTATCCCTTCGCATGTTCTTTTTAGTCGTGCGTTTCACAAAAAGTCAGAGATTATTAAGAAAGCATAATAACTTCAAAAAAATTAACTGTTATGATCGTATGACGATGTACTTTACCAGTGGGTACCAAGAAAGTGATCAATGACGCCAGCATTAATAAATTTCCAGACTGTCCGGCGTAGTTATTGAGGAGAAATTGTGCAGCTAGTATGATGATGATACCACAGAGCTGAAACCAAACGCAAACAGACTTTTCGCCAATTTGGATGATTTAAATGCAAACTATGAAGGAGAGGATTTTTACGAGAGGCGTAGCTGGCCTGACCGTTTCAAAACGCGTGACGCTTTTAAAAATAGAATCAATACTGGCCACAATTGTCTTGTTACGGTATGATTTGTTTAAGTATTTTTCGGTCAATAGCCAAAGTCTCAATTTTCTGTGTAAAAAACAGTCTCAGAAGCAATTTCAAGTTGAAGTTTTCATTTAGCCCAGTTGTAAAAACTCGGCCACCTCGGTGGGATCCAACCCATGACAGCAGGGGTAAGACCCTAACATAACCAAAGATTTGCCCACCTGAACTACGAGACTCTACTTGGGGCCACGAGGTATCTGACGGATTGTAGATTAATTTCTTAGTAAATCCTGCTTTGGCAGTTAGCATACATAATTAAAATTAGTGGATTCCATACGGTGCAGTAGTTTTGAGCGGGGGTAACGCCCATGTGTGATAAAATTTGCGGCTCCCAGTGGGGACTCGTAGGTCAGGTGATTAGAGTGTTGGTTGCACTAAATCAGTCTCGCTGTCATGAGTGCGAATCCCACCGAGTTCACGGAATTTTTCAACTGAATTATTCAAATCTACAAAGCTCCCTGTTAATTTTATTATTATACAAGATAGAAACGTCAAACTCTGCTCATCGAATCCGCAGCACTTGGATTCCGAAACACATTTAGTAGGCAATATTTTGTATAGTCTTTTTAATGTACATTGTCACTATCGATCTTTCAGTAATCTAATTAATGTTTAAAATGGCAATCGTAAAAATAAGCACATATATGTGAGTTGTGAACCGCCATCCTTTTTAAAATGTGCACCCTAAGCATTTATGCCGGGAACTTAATTACTGTTGATTTGATAGCATACACATCCGTTATTTGTGCCTGCGTCTATGTTTGCATCAGAAATAGTCCATTAAAGCTTAGTGACCACCTCGATTATGTTAAAATCAAAAAATGTTACATACTTTGAGAGCGCAGAATAACAAAAGGGGGCACATGATAAGCATTTCAGAACCTTATGCCACTAGTCAATTATTGTTAAACCTCAGGCAGGCAAGAACAAGAGCTAAAAATACAATTCGTTGCCATCGATATTTTTTTTCATGTGCTCCAGCAATATGCGAGAGAATTAGGCGCGGCAAACTGCCAGCAAGAATAGCTAAAACCATATAGTAATGGTGTTCACTGGTTTTTCACTATTTAAGAGTGGAATAAAGGTAATTCCGTCCAAATTAAAGTTCCACTACAGATGTTTTGGTGAAGGCTGCGTAAAAACCGGTACTCAATTATTGATGGTGTTGGAAACAATGGCAAAGAATCCCATAATGACCAATTTTGGGTCATATGGCTTTCCACTGCTATTACTTATTCCTCGTATTCGCAGAAAAATAGTTATTTTTTAAGCCGCTCGACCCTAGCCTATATCTTCTAACAGCTGTAGATTGGAGTTTAAAGAAAAAACGGCTTACCCATAATCTTTTCTACCATCAGAACGGTTAAATCGCATTCATGGGCTGATTTAAACAGAATAGACACAACTTTCTTCTGGTGGGATTTAAAAATCAAAGTTTTTGACTTATATGATCCATTTCTAAGAGTCCATTTGGTAAATATATAAGTTTCTGCATGGTTAATGCGCTTTGCGCAAGATCAAACTATCCAGAGACATGGTTCAGAAGAGGGATGGGTTAATTTTACGTATTTTACTCCAGACAAAAATTCAAGAAAGTAAAATACTTTCAAATGATGCGCGACGGATCCGAAGAACTTAAAGTTTATTAATGCACAGCGTTCTAATTTATCATTGATAAGCACGCCAAACTGATTCGAAATTAATGAGATATGTGGCTTTATGAGGCTACTAATATGCTATGCAGAGGCGGCTCCTATTCTTTTCGGTTAAATTTTCCTATGCGGTTCCTATAAAGCCACATTTCCATTGTAAACTTGCCTGTGCTGCTGTGTTCAGTATACCAGAAGACAGACCCTCGCCAATCGGATAGGTTATTTCTGCAGCATATTGGAATCCAAGTGGAAGGTAGCCTGACTGAAAAAATCTAAATCGTTAAAAAATGGTTATGTCAAAGAAGCCTTTTCAACTTTGAATTCCCTAAATAATGAGAGATGTGTTATTAATCATCGGAAAAAATTTTAAAACAAATTATGACTTCAGCTCCATAAAATTTGCTTAATTCTATTCGTCGGTGATTCCCGTTTTATTCCGACATCATTGTGCATAATCGGGCTACCATATTAATCCCTGCTCATGAGACATAGAAAGCGGGAAGAAACTTTAAAGAAAAATGGACAATATATTTCTGTAGACTATAAATTGCGCCCCATTACGCTACCGGCAGCGATTATTCTTGCCTAAAATTTCCTCGGAAAACAGAATTATCGTATATTGTTCTGTGTTCACTCCCCATCGACCGAAAACCAACGCTCCCCTCAACCCCAACGCAAGAAGCGAAAAAATTTAAATATGCACGACTAGAAAAATTCCAGTTAAATCATTAGCAATAATGAAAAACACGAAGCAATATGTCAAGTATATTTTCATCAAGAGGGATAAATTTGGAAAGTTGATTGTTCCACGTACATTAAAGATAAAATTCCTTCCTATTTAGCACATGTTACAGAATGTTTTCAGGTTTCAAGTTGCATTATTAGCTATTTCTGCACAAAGCTAAACAGAACGTTCACTTTTATTTGTCATATGGAACTGCGGCTTCTTAAAATGAATAAAAGACGGTGTGTACAAATTTGAATAGAAGCAAAATAACGGCATTTATGCACCTAATTTAACTTTCATAAAGGTTAAGATTCATTAAGTAGGCGATTTCTAAGCACGCTACTAGTACAGAAGAGCGTCATGATGCGGATGTTGCAATGCATTCGAATCAATTAGTATGTTTCCAGAAACGGTCGCTGAACCATTATAACATACTACATGAGATAAAAAGCATTTGGTAATCAGTATATATACTTAGAATCGTCTTAAAGCAATTTACGTTACCTCCCATCTCCAATTTCATCCAGAGATCGCTTCGATAAGACGATCAAAATAAAACATTTTTAAAACTGTTAAGATAAGCAGTCTATCTGACAACAACAGAGAAACTACCTTGAAAAACGGTACTCTGGTGATGCGCTTTCTATGGAGTGACTTAAAAGTAATATTATCTTTAAAAATTGATATACTGCATCGCGTGCCTAAATTCAAGCTCAAATTAGAGGCACATCTGTAATACGACCTTATGGAAGTAATTCCCTCTATGCTAGAGGGACAAGCGCAAATTGTTTGCACTCCTTCCTATGTTCTAGTGCGCATAATTAATATAGTAGATCATATAAGAATGCCGATTATCCGCAACTTCTGTTAAAATTCCAAACATTCGATCCCAAAAAATAATTTAAGTTTATTTATCTTATAAACCAGGACCAAGTATGAGCTTTCCTTTACTACCAGTGATCGCCAAACCCAGGCCGCCAAGATGCAAAGCAGAATCCGAATTACGTTAGTCATTTATAATTAGTCCGGACTATTAGTTGGAGCTATTAAAAAACACAAAAGTAGCGTTACTAGTCTGACCTAAATACAAAATGGAACACTGGCGTTTCTTGTAGCCGATGTGCCCCGGGTTATAATTCCCGAGACTAAATATTACTCAGTACAACTGGCAGGGCAAGAAACATAATCAGCAGTACAGTATTAAATCAAATATCAAAATAACCCGAAAAAAAATCCTGCACCAACATGGCTGTGATTAAAAAGTAACTAGCTGATGAATGCAAATAAACCTGTAATTAAGATTTAAATATCAGTTGTTTTTATCGGCAATACTTCGGGCTTGCTTATTCCTCTTTTCTACCCGGCTGTTCAAAAGGCTCAAGACTAGAGCTCCAAAGCAAAGCAAAATATCTAGTTGAAGAGCTATAGTCATTAAGCACTACTTCCGTGCGAGTTAAGAATTTGTTGTAAAATTTAATTCTTTATTTGAAGAAGAATGGACCAAACCGGTCATAGTTTATTACCAATTTTTCATATGGATTTATACAATTCCTTTTTACAACTAATGACATTGTCCATTATCTCTAATCCTGACTTGGGTAAAAAAGAAGTACAGTACTAAGAAAAGGCAGTATATCTGTTTGTTTGGTTCCTTGGTTATGATATTATACAAAGGCTTGAAAATACCGACCTTGTACCATACTAGAAGTGAAGTGGGAGGATTGGGTTTGAAAATTTGACCAAATATATGCGGAGTTATTTAACTTACCCTAGAACGAACATTGCAAGAAATATGACAATGATGGACTTCGTGTAAATAAGTCCGATGTAACCAGCGAAGGAAACCACGCTCATCAGATAAAATGTGATTACAGTCAGTCTATAAATTAAGTTTATCAGAAAATTTCACGTTTTTCATTGTACTTACTCAAAAATGACGAAAGCAATCATTTGTATTGCATCAAAACGATTTTCGTGGGTCGATTAAATAATTTATATAATTAACTGGAATTTTCAGAAGGGTAAAACATACTGACACACATGTCAAAATTAGTGAGCAGCAACCATATACCACTGGGATGTATCGATAAAAATAACTGCGAAGCTTAATACGAATAGCTGAGAGCAGATCCTTATTCTTTCCATTTTAGAGAAATTAATGAATTTCGAATGCACGTTCGGACCGCATTATGTAATCTCTTAGTTTAATAAAGAAATACAAAGCGATAGGTTTGCAGTTAAATTAAACCCACCAAGGACATGACGCCTTGTTGCCACATTTACAAGGACCCAAGGTATCTTTACTCAATTAACTAAACCATACAAAGTGAATAAGCGTATCAAAGTGACATGAAGGATAATACTCATTATAAAATATTATTCTTTCCTCTTGCAATATATTCCACCAACCAGGCCAAATAAAGATTAAGAGCATGCTGAAAAATGACTAACCTAAAAGCTGTCATAATTGACTTTCGTTCTCACTACGAAAGGAGGGCGAGCTGAAACACGTAATCCAACTGATTTGTCGGTTCTGCCTTCCCTTGTTTATGACTCCGGAGAAAATTAAGAGGCAATTTTTCCTTTCGCGAGCTTGGACCTCAACTACCGATACTGAGTCTACAGTTTGATCGGGGTCCAACACATATAGTTGAATTTTTGTGTAGCCTGTTTTTTCATCTCTGGGGTCACTTAACAAACGTAGACATGGAAAGTTAGATGTACACGTTGCTATCTGTTTTCAGCCCATTTATATTTCTTTCGACCTACATGTGTAACCGGAAGTCTTTTTTTCCGTTTTATTGGATTTTGCTAAGAAAAACCATTGCTGGTGTTCTACCAAACCCCTTACTCCGATTTCTACCATCCTCGCTGAGTCCTTTAAAACATTTTTGGGTGGAGTACGTCTTCTCTGGATAGAATAACAGCTTCAAAATGCGATTGGCTTATCAAGGTAGGTTATAGTTGTTAAACAGATAGTACTGACTATTTTTTGAGAAGACGGTTGGGGTAGAATCAAAGTTAGCTTAATAAGTTCTTGAGATACACTCTGTTAGGTGATAATTATTTCCATTTTTTCATAATGTACGATAAAAAATGAAGGGTCAGCTCATGTATATACTCCGGGTTAGTTCATTGATGGTGCTGTTTTCGGTCTAACCATAATTTAGGAAGGGGCATGGGCCTTGAAGTTTTGCTTTATAACTCTAGTTTACAGCCGTTGCTGGCGACCACACAACAAAAAGTGACTAGAAATTTTTGATGTACTTTAAGCAGTTTAATGCAAGAGCTGAACCTCAAATAAGAGGATTATCTCCATAACTGATTTTATTTTTTTCTTGAAGTTATCCTTGAGGTATTACTGCTTAAAAAGTAAGTAAACGCAGTTAGAGAACCAGATTCGCAACACATTTAGAGCAACTTTGACCAAATAGTTCAGTTCGGTTAAGCGGAATCGCAGGGAGTTTACTAACTTTTATCACGAGGGCAGCTCGAAGAAAGCAACTAGTAAAGAGTTCATTTCGAAAACTATTAACTATAGACCCGTTCAATAAATAGAATGAATTTTGATAGGCACGTCTTTAAAAGTCGGCATACAAAACCCTTATCCTTTAGATAACTCATATTGCACTTTTTTGATGAGTGACACTTCCAAAATGTTCCGCCCATGTTAAACTCAAATAAACTATTTTTGAGCTGTATAAAAGGGCATTAAGCTTGCAACATAAGACCATGAGCAGTTTTAAGTATTTCATGGATAAAAAAAAACCAGCGATTAAAATAGACACTGCCCCTTTTTCTCGGACATGGAAACGGGGGTATAAACTAAAAGGATAAAACTGCGGATTTAGAAGGATATTTAGGTAGCCTCAATAAAGAAGCTAACTTACATCAAATCCAACTTAATAGTATGAAGGGGAATAAGTTCCATACTTCCCTTCGACCTCAGAAAGGGATGACAGACATCGCTTTTTACAGCGACAAGTTTCAATCCATAAATAATGACCTATTTACCAATAGCCGACCGACCACCAGTTAAAATAGTATCGCCTATGATTTACTCTAAAAACAATTTAACTACAAATTTGATGACAGAAGAATAACTATGAACCTATTTGAAAGGGGTCTGCTCCTCTCCTGTTTGTAAATTAGGGCTTCGTCAGTGCAGAACGACGGCCCTGTTTCGCATCACGCTACTTTTTGAATCTGCTCTGGCCACTCGTTGTAAGAAGCTAGCCCCGGTAGGACTTAAATACCGTGGAGGAGCTCGGAGCTTATATAAATACCTATAAGAATTCACTTTACAAGAATAGCCCTCAATAACGTGATGGCTGAGGCAGATACTCAGAGGATAGAGTAAGAATCGGTCCATGAAGTGACGCATCTATTCCTTTCGGCCATAAAAGCAGGGTTGCCAGTCTAAGCGAATTGTAACTTTCTGTTTCTTAGAGCGCATAAGTATTCGATGGAATTTTATTTCCTTATTAACTTACTTTAAGTGGCATGGCTATCTGAATCTGACTTTAGATGGCTTAACCGTGCTGGTTAGCATTCAGCATAGTGTAAGTGAGTTCTTACATAATTTCATGCTGGTTTGATTCAAAGATGTTTTCCCGAAACTGGTGAATTAAACTCGCGAAATAATCTTTACTTTTGATGGAGTAAGCCTGTGTCTTCCGTTTTACTGAATTAATATTTTCCCCTTTCTAGTGAACATTAGATCCAAACTATCTTGTTACCCTGATTTTCGTGGGGTTAAAGAATGGAGTGTGGTTGCAATGACGACCACTGAGAAATGTGTTGCACTTTAAACGAGCTGTTCAAAATTTTAAAAACCGGGGGTTTTAGATGGGTGTAAAATAAAAGTTTAACTATTCTAAAGGAAGAGTTTGAATGGTTATTTTGACTGCACGAAATAATGGACTGTAGACAAACATTAAAATGCTCAATGCCATCTTACCTATATTTTTTCGTTTTTTCCAATATACTTCCTGATACGACTGCGCCTAGCAAACCTGATATGACCATCGTAAAACCAATCCATCCAATGGCAACGTCCTGTCCCTGTATATATTAAAATATATGAATTGTTAATTTTTTCCGATAATTTGTTTGAATTCAACTCAAATAAGTCAGAAATATTGCCTTTTTTACAGAGCAAGGCGATCAAAACATCAGTTAACTACATACTTTTCTGAATAACTCAATGGATTGCCTTAATTTTATATTTCCAATTCTATGTCCCTGCCATCTGTGATGCAATTTCGGTATGCATTTAGAATTTAAACTGCTGCGTTCACAACGAAGCTAGTTCTGAAAACGCATTGGCGTATTCATAATTATACGATAGGATTTCGGAGGAGAAGGAGAAAATGCCACTTGTTGTACTAAGGTATCAGATACGTGGCTGAATAGTATAATGCAGATACGTATCGCTTATATACGGGTTATTAAGTATTCCGTGCATAGAGTGCCTATTTTCTATAAAGCACAAATAAAAAAATGCCACGACAGCAAACTTCTGTCGCTGAGTGGGATTGAACCGCTATCCAGTAAATTTGGCGTCATGACTTACATCGGTACTACAAATATTGGAACTTTATGTAATTATGGACTACAACCAGTTTCCCCGGCGCAATAGTCTGTATGCCCTGGACTTCATCCACCGCCAAGGTCAGATCCAATTTATCTAGAGCTTGAACTCCTGACCAAATATCAATGCTTGAAACCCCACTATTAATAATTTCTGGGAGATGTTTGTAGAATGAAATAAGTCTAGCTCTGTGGGAAATAATATTCCGTTTACACAACACGTTCAACCACTGAAGGCAGATATTGAGACGTTTTTGCCATCATCTTTGCTAGAGTGAAGGGCACTGACTTGCGCATAGTCGCAGAACACAAGGTACATCCTAAATTTTAGTAAGGTTGTATTTATATTCTGTGGTCGATGAAAATTGACGCGACCTCGCATTAAACCTGTTTGAAATGCAGAACATTTGAGCTGGAAGGACATGAGTTTGTTGCGTATCGCGCATGCGCAATGACAATGGGAGCATCGACAAAACACGAGTCATGAAGGTGCACGTGATATTGCTAGAGCCGCACTAGTCGCATGACAATGATCAAACGGAAAAGATGCGGGTCAGGGCGCAGAGAGAACCAGACACGCAGCATGCGTATAGAGGGTAGGTCATTGATCTTGCCCCTGTACTCACCCGCGTGAGGGGTCCTGTCAACAGAGGCAGGCTTTACGTGCCATCTAGCATTGGAGAAGCCCCAATAGTCGCATGAAAATGATCATATGGTTTTGGGCGTGGTGATGGTCTATCTTCAAAGCATGCTTCAGAAGATAAAGTCATCTATCCGTTGCGGGCATCGGAATTCAGTCTTATGGTCGGCTTCTCCGTTAATTTGCAGTAGTTAGAATGCAAACGGACCTATCGGTCTCCAAAATTAGCCTTTTCAGTGCTGCCCAGCCGTACTGTGGCATTGACCTAATGACGTCACATTCCTGGAGGCGGTTGAGTCTTTCTTCGTCGTATGGGTCACACACATGGTATGGGACTTGCCTTGATATATTTCGAGTGGCGGTCTTCCAAAAAGCTCTAATTCTGCTGTCGGTACAAAGTAATGATATAGAGTTTTCAACTGGAAGGCATGCGTTTTGCTGCCACTGCCGGCCTTAGCAACTGGTAACCAGTAAGTTATGAATGTGGCGGAATTGAGAAAAAGATCCTCATCCAATTTCCGTCCAGCAGATTCGGGAGTTTAAACATCACAATACGAACGCATAGGAGAATAATTGGTCTTCATATTTGACCGCTATCATAAGTATTAAGGGTACGTTAATAAAATCCCAGTCTGACCACACAACACAGACTGGTTTGGGATGCTTATGGAATGATTGAGAGTACTGACTTATTGATAAGGATCAGAAAAAGTACCCGCCAACCTCAAACTTTATCCAGTGGTTGTTTGTCCAAGGTATGATTCGTTTAGGCAGCCTGTTGTGCGCTCCGGTTGGAAACGTTTAATGAATGATTACTTGTTCACCACGTATAAATTCGAGGCTCATAAAATTTGTGCCAACCGGATGCATCGTGCGTTGCAGAGACTACTTCTTCACAAAACAGCAAAAACAATATATTTTATCTCAATGCTTGTGACAATACCATGTTTTGCCGGTTAACCTTTGAAATGAATACATGTCTCCTGGAAATGACTGCAGTAGTTTTCTATCAAATGTGGCTCGCTGAGCATAGTGATTCATCCGAGTACTGCTTCTGCTCTGTAGGCACATTAGTTTGAGTTTTCCAAACTGATTGAAAAACTCCAAAGTTTCATTAAGCTGTTTTAAGAAGCCAGATTTGTTTTTCTGAGCTCTCAGCGTCAAGCAAATGGTTTAAATCGGGCATTTTCATAACTTTCTTTAGTAAAGACCTTTTATTGATCAGAACGAGTATATAAACCTTGTATTTGGGCTGTAGCACATGTAGACCAGGTGGTCTTTCCGGACTCCGAGGTGAAAACATTTACTTCTTAGTCATTAGAGGGCCTGTTCGGGCGTATTTGATGCAAGCGGAGCTGGACGTACACGCGAATGTAACGCATCATACAGGTTCAATGCGTATGTGTGTGCTGAAGTTATAAATTTCTCCGCAATAGTCGTGACATGTGGCCTCCATATAAAACAATGTTCAATTTGGAATGCCTATGACTGTTGATACCATTGTTCCATACTAGGAATTCCTCAAATTGTCATGATAAGCAGTATCGATAGCTAGGATTCATCCACACACGAAATTCTGGTGTGGGTTGGGCAAATTATAGGTTTATTACCAAAGTTCTTACTTTTAAATTCACACTAGAAACCTCGATTGGTGTTTCTTTTTGTTTGGGAAAAGGCACTGTACAAGGTTCAGTGTCAGAACTAATTAAACTGACCGACCTTATACGGAGGGACAGATAAATTAATCTTGTTCTCTGCTTCAAATTAAATACATATATATGGCATATTAAACCACTACTGTCTCATGAAAATGTGAAGCATCTTTACTGGAAAAAATAATTTCAAGTGAGGTTTGAGTATTTAATGACAATTTTGGGGACCGTGAAGGACTGGGCAGATCAGGTTGACAGCCTTCTCCTTCGATAGTAGCTGCCCCCAAATGAATCTGAGGAAAACTTGGGTGTCACGTTAATACTGATAATTTGTTCTCCATGAACTAACAAATTGATAGTCAAGAGTAAAAAGGATCGGTTATTCGTCTTTAGTAGGACGATTGACTTACTGGAAAAAATTGAACGAGTATTGGTGAAAGTAATGTCCCGATCGCGTAATAGACACCAGTGTTGACACCTGTTCGAAAGGACAAGACTTGCCTGATTAAAAGTCATATGCCAGACTATAATTTCTTAATTTTTCTGTGATCAGAAAGTTGGCAGACTGTTAGTTATTTTATTTTAATCAAACTATTTGACAAAATGAGGAGCAAAATGAGTGCATTCTGTCAGGAGGTATCAAATTAATAGTATAAAATTCGTGCTTAATATAACTTACAAGAGTCAAGTTTAATCAATTCAGCTTATAGCAAGTAAGCCCAACAATACCAGGAAATGACCTTTGATTTTATTTTACAAACGCCTTTTAAAAATGCCTCAGTATATTCTCACACAAAACTCCAGCTTTTCTAAACATTTGGATCAAAAAAATTACAATTTTGCTAAGGTAAAAAATTGAATGGGAAAACAAATATCGTTAAATTTTATTTATAACTGAGATGGACGACCATTTGAACCCATCGTACGTGTTTATAAGGCAGAAGTTAATATATCATACAAAACATATAATTAAATCAGCAACACCCTTCGGTGTTCACATTACAACCACAGCATGCATGTAGAGCACCGGTCGCACATTCTAACCTCGGCATTTGGGAAGTGAGAATAAGTGAGGCCTGCTTCTGTCGTTGCTACCTAGCCGGAGCAAGAGGCGAACTGGTCCTGATAGGCTTTAGCAGACCTGCTCAGCCTCTCATCCGATGAGGAAGGCAACTATCCCTTAGGCGGATGAAAAGCTACTCCACAGGCTGAACCACCCTTCGTCGACACAATAATTTACCTAGCAGAAAATCATCAAACCGTTATCTTACCCATATGGTTGCAATTGTCGATGAGCGGAAGAAATGGTCATCCGAAACTCTACCTATTTAATTAGCATTTTGGAATTTAATTGAGCTTTTTTGCAACTTATGGGCTGACATCAGAAATCTTTCAAAAGTACTGAGATTTTTAATCTGTTTTAGGAATTTTTGAAAATAAAATACAACTTCTTAACAAATAGCAAAAAAGATTAAATTTGCCAGTTTTAGTGTATACAAAACACCTATTGGTGCATCGATAGGCATGATTAAACTGCATGCCGATAACGACTAACGGTCGCTATGAAAAGGTTTTATTATTGGGAACGAACCGAAATATTGATTATGATGGGACTAGTACCATAGACCACAATACTGCAGAATTAAGCAGTCAGCATTCTCCGTGAACCCACTTAAATTCCTCAAGTTTAAATGTATGCCACTTTCTGCTGAGGAAGTGAGTGAGTTGTGTGTGGTCACAAGTTAGATGCAGGAGCGCAAATGCAGAGAAGAACAACCATAAATGTTGTTTCAGTACTACTTCATTCTGGTAACTTCGAAAAACATTGCAAGGTCAAGTTTAAAGTTTAAAACGAAAAGGGTAATAATAATTCTTTGGTAAGGGAGAATATATTCTGGAGGACTTTTCATATGCGTGAAAAATGGGTATGAAACAATCGAACGCTAGTCCCGACAAGTACTAACTTACCATAAGAGACGAGAAGCAAAATGAAGCTCGGATGCGTCATCAGTGTTTTTACGGAAATTAGATAATTAGCCATCCCCTTTGCCTCTTCGTTGCGTTTGGAAAATCCGAAACTGTTGACTGTTTCAAAAAAGATACGATATAAGCACTTCAGGAATCAGTTTTTTATAATGTCTTCCATATTTTTAATACCAATAAGCCTATTTCTATCCTGATTCATGTTAAAAAACTGTTTGAAGTCAAACTCTTAAAAAGGCATTTTGCATGTACATTAACTCAAGGTGTGCTATTTTCCCTTATTGGAGGACGCCATTCTTAGCTCTTAATGGATGTTAATAAATAATTAAACTCTACTGATTAAGTAATGTTGAGGACATTCTTGCTCTACGCTTAGCCATTTCATTCATGGTTTGTAATAGACAACAGCTTTACTACAACACCAAGTGCAGATATATGCAGTATATTAAACGGGAGAATTAATCTTCCTTTTGACCTGTCTAACATACCTGGAATATGTCAGATGGCAGACTTTTTAATCACTATCGTAAAATGACGTCATGTTTAACATTTTTTATAGGAAATGGCATCCGAAACATTTGTTTGTAGTTTTTTTACACTATAGCCTGCTGTAAACTATTAAAAACTTTGTTTTGAGCCATAATAAATTTATACGTGAATGCATTTTTTAAGCCTACTATGCACACATCTGCAAATAGACGATAATATGAATATATTAATGTACGTTTTAGTGTCTGGCTAATTTCCTCTGAAGTATTGTGCAGCCCTTTATTTACCTATACTGTCTGACGACTACGAGAAATACCGTGATTCAAGATGAATGGATAAGGAGATCTGCAATAATCTACATAGATTCGCCATCTTAAGGCCTGATAAGGACATCTTCATAAGTATACTTGGGTCTGTAGGTTTTTAACCGTCGCAAGGATGTTCGAATTCTTCCCCTACACAGCATATAATTCACGAAATAATGTGACTGCTCTTAATCCTGGGTTACGCTCGCTTCACTGACCCAAAGCCAGGAGCGATGTTGTTGGTCTTAAAAACCACGTGACTAAAATGCACCGTTTCTACGCTCACCAACGCACCTTCAGTCTTCAATTTTTGAGCACCGAATTATGCGTACTAAAATGCTTAAAACCTGAATTTTGCCATTTTTTAAGCAACTTCTTTATTTCTTTAGTTCAGACTGACATTTTAGCTGTTATGAATCAGCACTTAATAAATCACTGAAAACAAAGAACCTCTCATTTATCTGAACGCTTATGTTTGCATTTTTTACAGAACAACATAATCCAGTTGTCTGATTTCTTACAGAAACAATAACCATTACTTTATACGTACGCAATTGGCCGTTTGATCCTAAGAAACCGGTCTCCAGACGAATATTGGTTGTATTTACGAGTCTGGAGGAAAAGTATATGGAACAATTCGCATAAGAAGGCCCAGGGACAGGGTCCTTGAACCCATTCAGTGGGTTGGCGGCACAAATAGAATTTATTGATCTTATAAATATTCTATCACTCAGCCTTACAAATTTTAAATTTATTTCGTGATCAAAGTTGAACTACATTTCTGCATTTCTACTGGTATCTGTTGACCTTAACGTCAAAAACTTTCTTTGCTATACTAAAAGGACACAAATAATGATTTTTAAATTTTACTCACCCTCCCCGTTGGTGTAAGAAGACGGAATGACAGCATCTTTTTCAGTCATGACAGATGACATAAATGTTGCGTTTTGCAGTTTGGCGTATTGTGCCATAGACGGAGGGGTTTTTGGTGACTTTTTGAAGACTGCGACGATTAAGGATGGAATAAAAAGCAATAATCATAAAAAGCCTTCTAGTTATCTTAATAATTAATACACTTTTAAATGAAGCAAAAAATGTACACCCTACAATAACAAGTTAACAAACACGGAGGAAGACCCCTTTCGAAATGAGTGTTGGCAAGACAGGCAATTAGATAGTCACTATAAAATAATTGGAACAAATCATATTTATAAAAAATAAACTGTGAAAGCATGTTTTTAAAAATTTCGGGTTTCAAATTATTCGATCCATTAAGGATAATGGATGTCAATAAACAGAGAAACTCGGTTTGCAAACATCTGGTCAATTTGCGCTAAACGTTTCATCTTCAAATTTTGTTAGCACAAATAAGATTGATGTATTCTGCACAGTTCATAAATATCTCTTCAAATATAAGACCTCTTCAGCTAAAGTTATAATCAATGTTATGCATTACTACATGTTTTGTTTAAGTTTAAGATATTCATTCTCACCGTACAAATTGCACCTTTTAAAATCGAGAATAAAATATTTGCATATTTCCGTGTTTGAATTTTGCTATATGTACCTCTCTCAAAACAGAGTAATAAAAAATAGGTGGTCCGACAGTTTTGGTACAATATTAAAAGTCTTGTTATGCTTTAATTTGACCCACTGAAGAATTGTGACCGTAACTTCAGTAACTCGGATGCTTAGAAAATAGCTGATTATATATACCTAAGTTGCTACAAAATATTAATAAATATCCAATCTTAACTTATTTTAAATTCCTCCCTGAGCTAGTGGGAGGAAGCATACTAACACTAATAACTGAATTTATGTAATCCAAAAAGTGAGCGTATCTCGAAACGTGGTTTAAAAAATAATTTACTGACATTCCAATACGGATTGCCAAGAGGGTCTTTATCCTGCCTTAAGAAAGTATGGCATTCATTCAACCTTCCAACTCTCAAAAAGACGTAACTTTTTAAACAAAACCTTTCACGTGGAAGGAGTATTAGCCGATACATTCTATGAAAAGCAGTGGAGCTTAATAGGTTAAAAAACAGTTAACCATGGTAAGACTTTGCCAGTGAATTGATATTGCAAAAAAACTCCCGTTAGAAACCTAGAATGTTAAGCATTAGAACAAGGTTTATATTTTTCACGATTACTTGCATTACCTGACCCCGTATGTTACCTCTCTCTTTTAAAATTCACTTCGTCATGTATTTAAATTTCACGCAACGCTCAGCTCATGTTCAAAATTTCGTTGAGACCGATAATTCTTCTGATATCCTCTAGCTTGCCATAACATCCGTCCAGCGTTTGGTGAAATTGATTATGGCGACTGCGACTAGAATAAACTTAAAATGATAGTTGCTTTTATTCTGACAAGTATGCTAACAATGACAGTTCCTAAGGTATTGGGTTTTGTTGTGACAAGTAAGATGTTAATAATAATAATAATAATAATAAATATAATAATAATAATAATAATAATAATAATAATAATAATAATAATAATAATAATAATAACGTTTATGATAACGAACATAATAAATAGAATTGTTAAGTATTCAACGGTGATCCTGTTGCTAAGTTTATAGGAGAGAAGATGTAGATTCAGCTAAATGTAAACAATATTTATAGCATTGACACATCCAATAAAACAGGAGTATTTTCTCGCCAAAATTTCCGGATCAGAAATTTAGTCTTCACCGGAAACCTTCAACGCCTTTAGAGAAAATTTGAAGCTAAACAGTTATCATGTCCTCAAATTTCTCTGAAATGTAATGAGTAAAGGAAAGTATCCGATTCGTATCAAGCAATACTTACAACAGATAATAAATGCCACATTTAATGTTATTATTCCGGCAACTGTATAGAAAAGTATGCGAAATCCTGTCCGCAGCCGCAGAAACCCGACCTCAGGCTTTGGCACAATGAGAGGTGGAATACCGAATCCTAAAGCGACTCCCACCTAAGAAGAGGACGAAAGAATTTCAATCGTCCAAAAATTTGCCAGTCGGAGCAAATAAACAGCAGTACCTTATGCCTGGAAGCAAGTACATTAGTAAAGACATGAAGAATAAAACAATTCATTTACATTTTTTATCAAGACGAAGTCGAAATGACGATACTTAACTTTTGGTCGCCTACTAAAACCACTCGACTATCCGGGTAACATATTCCTGCTGTGTTCACAATTAATATTCCATATAAGTTCTCGTGACTAGCCATCCAGCTAAACGCTTTTAGCGAGCCATGGAATTAAACAAATGTTATGCTCTCAGTTAAAACATGTGCTTTGGGCAGGATTTTTGATGGAAATACGTAGTCATCGGTTGGATAACGGTACAAAATTAAAGGATTCCCGTTACAGGGGGATTCCCATTTTCAGAATCACTTATTCACACGTTTCCCGCTTAAGGTACTGCGGCCTAAATTAAAGTAGATAGCGTTTTAAACAATTAGGAAAGATATAATAGGCTAAAAGTAAGTTTGATTTTAGATTTACCCACCTGGTTACCGAAAACACCGATAGCTGTAGCGATTGATAGTTCTTTTTCACCGAACCACACCGCAGCTAAGTATGCCGGGATGTTAAGAATGAAGATCTGCGCAATCGCACAAAATGTCTGACTGAACATCAAGATACCAAAGGACGACGTGGCCACTGGTCCTGATGTGCCTACTGGTTGAGATAGCTCAACTGAAATACATTTACACCATGCCCCAATGCAGTTTAGCATTGCTCCAAGTAATAGAGTTACTCGAAGTCCAAAACGTTCCTGTATGTACGAGGCTAGAGGAATGAGAGGTATGTATGCCAGCATGTACACCATCGATAACCAAGCAATTGAAAGCGTTTTCTGATGCTCACCACCTGTCAATTCGAAAATGCATATCATAGTTAATTTACTAATTTTAGATTTTAAAAGGTACTGTTTATTAAAATCTTTTGAACCGAACAATTTGTATGTTACCTTGATATAATTATGATCGTGATCTGAGAAATTAAACAACCAAAAGGAGCCAACGAAACATCTTTCTACTACAGTTTAAAAAGCATTTTTTTGTTAAGTCGTTCAGTTTCAACTTCAACTTAGGACTCTTATCTTAAGCGCATAAGTGCATACACTGAATTAAATGTAGCACTTCTACCAAAGTGTCACGATCGTATGGCTATTTACCCCAAAAATAAGTTGCACATCAAAATCATGCCACTATAGTTGCATGTCTATAGACAAAGAATTCCTACGAATAATAATTGGTCGGTACCCGACAACTGTACAAATTTCGCACGCAAACTTGCTAACCCCTGGGAGTTAGTAAGTTTGAAAAATATAGGTTAACCAAGATATCTTTCAATCAAATAACAAGCATAATTCCATAATAATCAAAGTTCGCCGCTTATAATAATAACTATAGTGTTATAGCTAATATCAAAACAATGGTCCGACGGTGATTGTAAAATAACAAACATAAAATTCCTTTTTACTGAAAACCGTATCTGCGTTCCCATTCAATATGACCTTACTTGGGAGTGAACCATTCCAGTAACCGATCACGCTGAACTCAACAATATTTAGATGGATCCATTGAAAAGCATTAAGCATTGAGACCGAGCAAAATAAAAAAAGCATAAACCATCGTTGTCTAAAAAGAACCGGTTCAAAGCCTTCGTGATTTTCTGCGAACATTTTGCTCTTCAAATGCCAAAAATTGGTTGGGCACGCGAAAATATGCATATCATGATGTCATACTGACCTTGAAAAACTTTGAAATTTTTCAAATATTAAATTTCCACAAAATACCGTGGAGTGGTGAGGAGATTTGAACATTTCCCAGTTCTGTCTTTAATTTCTCTTGCGCAATGGGTCGACGCAATTTATAACTTCCTCTCTGTCTTTTTTAAATTTTTTTTGCCAGCACTCTTCCATCTCATACTTAGATCTCATCATTCCTATTAATCACGATTTGTAATTGAAACTAATTCAGTATAATTTAGGAGATATAAGCGTGATAGGCAGAGCCTTTGAAAACCCGATTTGCAGAAAGATGTTAGGAAAAAATGCAAATGTTATAGGGCGGTTTGGTAATATTATATCGGTCAATGATGTCGACTGAATGTTTGTCCATCAAGTAAATTTCCTAAAGTCTTCTCTTAAATATCGTAACGCTCTCAGCCAGAACGACCGAAACAGGCAGTTTTTCCATTCTTTAATCATCCGTTGGGGCGCCACGCCTAAACACAATATTCCAACATCGACCGGAAAAATTTTCCAAACACGTGACCAAACGAAGGATATCCTATAGCACCCAGGATTCACAGCTCTCTTTGCTATATTGGCACAGTGAGGCGATGGTTTGAGTTTCAGTGTACACAGCTATCTTTGCTATATCGGCACAGTGAGGTGATGGTTTGAGTTCAGTGTACTTGAGTAAAATAGGCTTACGCCTTTGAAATCCCTATTTGTTACATAAAAGTAGCAAGAATAAGAAGCAAATTAAAGAAGTAACAGTCAAGTGAATGCAGGCAGATTTACGTGGTACACTGATTTTGTTAAGGTTAAGTAGTCACATAGTCTTCGTGGTACAGTAACATATGTATGTCAAGCCGATGTTTGAATGTATACACAGACTGGGACATAAAAATCGCCTCAGGTAGGTTATTCCACTGTTCCACGACACGGTTGGTGAAACAATACTTCATTACATCTAATCTTACTTGGGGCACACTTAGTTTGAATAGATGACCTCGGAGATTTCGTAGTGGCAAGTTGGAAAAAGTCATCACATAGGAGGGTGCAATCCATGCCACGCACGATACGGAAGGTTTGCATCAAGTCTCCGCACAACTGCCTATAACTACGAGGATAGAGCTTTAGGTTATTTAGACGAATCTCACCTTGACCTCTTACTTATTTTGTGGCTCGCCGCTGCACCCTTTTGAGCATGTTGTATTCATGTTGGGTCCACGGTTGCCAGGCTTGGATCGCATTTTCGAGATGTGGCCTTAAAAACGTACCAAAGACTTGAAAAGCAGTCTTCATCGAAAACTTTAAATGCCCGTTTGATAGCGTACAGTATTGAATGGGTGGATTTAGCTGCCTTGGAACATTGCATAGAAGGCTTCAGGTTGTCTTTCATCCAAACTCCAAGATCCTTCTGTGTGTGTGCTTCTCGGAGTGGCAAACCGTTCAAATAGTAGGGTCGCATATCAGTGACCTGATTTCGATTTCCCAGACGTAGCAGGGTGAATTTGTTTAAGTTAAAGCACAAGAGCCATTTGCGGGACAACTCGTCCAATCATCGAAGATTTTCTTGGAAATCGTCTGCATCAGCAGCATTGTGGATAACTTTCCAGATTTGTATATCATCCGCAAACATACCAAAGTTACAATCCAATTCCTGTACACAATCATTAATGAACAAGAGAAAAAGGATCGGTCCGAGCACTGAACCTTGTGGGACTCGATTCTCGATTACTGTGCGCTTTGATCGCGATCCGCCTACAAAGACCATTTGGGAACGACCAACGAGAAAATTCTTGATCCACGTAAGAAGTTTGCCGCCAATACCGAACATTCTCAACTTGTAAAGAAGACGCTGGTGTGGAACACTATCGAAGGCCTTATGGAAATCAATGTAGGCTACATGCACAGTGTCTTTTGCATCGAGTGCTTTTGTCCAGCTTTGCATCAAAAACCTGAACCTTCAAGAACCACCAATTATCTGTTCTCCAACTTGGACAATTTGATCTTCGTCTCCACTTCACTAGGACTGTTCCGGACAATACTGTTTCAACTGCACGTACTTACTTTCTTTCTGCTCATCTGGAATTTTTTCTCGTGCCGAAATTCGTCATAAAACGGCATCAAATTAGAATTTGTTTATCATCTTATTTAATTTGACTACATAGCCTTTGCACCAATAGAAACTGATAACCACTCAAGGAACCAAATTTGTACAACCTCGTGAAGATCTGAAGTTATCCAGGACCTTCAACATCTCCGAACGGCTGAGTCGTTCCTGCATATTTTGCATACTATTTATAGTTTTTTTAAAGCGTCTTTGAACACGTAGGCGCATTTTTTGCTCATATTGCTGTAAATATTCACCATACTCCAAACCCAGTCAAAATCTTTCGTTATACGCCCAAAACAGAACATACACACACGCAGTCTTTTTAAAACTCATGGACTCAAAGCAAATGTTTGATAGCAGCATAACCAGTAATGGCACTTCCTTTAAAAGAAAGCATGTTGAGCTTGTTTCTGCATCCACGACCGGCCGTCGAGCAGTTTACACTTACAACCAAGGACCAGCAAAGCGGGCAAAAAGCGTAATGGCAGCCAAATCCGTCGGATACCAGGATGAATCTTGTGTGGTATGTTCTTATTTATTACTAAGAGTGCAAAGTTCGAAAACTTGCTTGCAGACTTAAGGAAGCTCTTGCAAGATAACAATACTCGAAGAAATACGGTTAGCCATAGTACAGTTAAAAAGGCAGTGACAAATCATCAAAAAGTACAAAAATACAAGTAGTAACAACTCAAAATGTTCGGACGCGAATACCCATAACGACGGGATAGCAGGAAAAACAGTCTTTGAATCCTACGGACGACGACCGAAGCGAACCACAAATCACATCCTCCCATCTTGGGTGCTCTAACAAGCCCGTAGTTGCATCCCCAGAAGCAAACGTGTGGCAATCTGCAATGAGGGAAAACACAACAACACCACCAAATTGGATAACGCAAATATCAGGACAACTTCAATAATGCCTCTTCCAAAGGCAGTTCCGACTTCAGACTCACCTCCTGTCGGCTATCCCAGCAGTTCTAAAGAGCCCTTAGTTGGGAGCGAAAAATACCAATGAGTGGCAAGATATCATTGGGAAACAACATAAAACGATTATAAAGTTGAAAAACAAACCTAATGAATCCCTCTGGTCATTCAGAGGAAAATATGGTCGGCAGTGAATCAAAAGACGCCCTAGACCGAGAGAACTGCGTTGTTATCCAGGGCTTACCTGAATCAAATGCACACACCTCAAAGGAACGGATATCCGCTGATCTTGCTATGTTTCAGCACCTGCTGAATGATATACTTCATTCAGGAGAGACGATAACCGTTCGCGCTGCCTTCAGGCTCGGAAAAAAGGATATTGAACAGTCCCAAAATGTGAAACCACGGCCTATCAAAATTGTCTTGGACAACAAGGAAGAGGCTAAGCTACTTCTCTCGAGAAAAACAAACCTTCGAAACTCTCATAAACAGGTTTTTTCAGCCGGACTACTCTCCAGCAGAACGTCTGAAACGCCGCGAATTAGTGATAGAAATGAAGAGGAGACTTGCAGCTGGAGAAACAATCTGGTGATTTACAGGGGAACGCGTGATACAGAGAAACGCAAAACATTGCTCTGGAACCAGCCAAATGCTCATGATGGCATCGGCAAATTAGCGTTGAAAAACTCGAGACAAACGGAAGTTGGCTCTGCTGACTGCTGCATACTGAAATTTCTGTATACCAACGCCCAAAGTCTGTTTTCGAAACTCGACGAACTGAGAATTCAGGTAACCGTTCTGCAATCTCTTTCCCGATAAGGAAGACTAATGGGTTAATGAAAAGAAAACTTTGGGATATTTGAGCTATTATTAAGTCGAGGATACGTAGGCCTCGTTTTCAGTCTCCTTGACAAAGAAATTTTGAAACTTTGTCAGCTGCCACCTGCAGTTAAGTATTTGAAAGAGTCGAAAACAGGAGCTTTTTGAGAAATGTCTTTGGCATTTTAATCTTTTATCCAATTTACCGAGCTCCCTATTCAGCGCAAAAATATCAACAGAATAAACTTTACAATAAGAAATCTGAGAAAATGAAAATGAAGGGTTATCGATGTGTGGCAAGGCGCAAGCTGCCACTGCTGAGCCTGCATTCACTTGACTGTTACTTCTTTAGTTTGCTTCTTATTCTTGCTACTTTTATGTAACAAATAGGGAATTCAAAGGCGTTAGCCTATTTTCCTCAAATACACTGAACTGAACTGAAGGATGATTGCCCTCTAATTTCATAAATGCTTGATGGCCAGCCTGCGGGCCGTTAGTTGAGGTAACTTCATCACCCGTTTCGCAGGTTTTTGTGATGATTAAATAAGTATATAAATACAAACATTTGCAATTTAAGTGCCTTGGGGCCGTAATAAAGTTAGGGATGAGTTACTCCGCAATCCGGATCACGGACATTCGTGTTGGAAAAGTTGGTTACCTGTGAGCTCCTCACGTGAATGCTTGCTTTAATCAAGCTGACTAAACACTGAATATGGGTTGGGGATGTCATGGCACTTGGGGCCTGTAATTAATGATTAAAGCAACTGTAGACTCAGGGAATCGTCATGTCTCGCAAGAATTTCGACCTCAACGAAGGCAACACGTAACGCAGCATTGGGGAACGAATTCAGCTAACTGCTTGATCCAACATCATCTGGAAACGGCACACTGACACAAAATCGCATCTCAGCTTCCGGTAACTAAAGAAGATAAATTTTTAATTGAGATGCATTCATTTTGTGCATACATTATTGGTTGTTTGATAAAAGAGCCTCTACGTTACAACATATTTGAACGAGTGCACCAGTGTGCTCCAGTATTTTGAGAAGTAGACGCGCTCGTTGGGACAAGGACTCTAATCTCCTGAAGTTTCGGATTCCAGCTCGAACCCATCTTCAGAAAGAGCATCAAATAGTGTATTTCGTATAAAGGGCGTGGCAGTATTTATAGGATTAAGTCGCTTTGCTAGTGCATACCTAGTACAATTATCGGCACCCATTTTATCCAGGATGATTGCCCTCTAATTTCATAAATGCTTGATGGGCGGCCTGCGGGCAGTTAGCTGAGGAAACTTCATCACCCGCTTTGCAGGTTTTTGTGATGATTAAATAAGTATATAAATAAAAACATTTGCAATTTAAGTGCCTTGGGGCAGTAATAAAGTTAGGGATGAGTTACTCCGCAATCCGGATCACGGACATTCGTGTTGGAAAAGATGGTAACTTGTGAGCTCCTCGGGTGAACGCTTGCTTTAATTAAGCTGACTTAATACTGAATATGGTTGGGGATGTCATGGCACTTGGGGCCTGTAATTCATGATTCAAGCAACTGTAGACTCAGGGAATCGTCATGTCTCGCGAGAATTTTGACCTCAACGAAGGCGACCTGTAACGAAGCACTGGGAACTAAATTCCGCAAGCTGCTTGATCCAACATCGTCTGATAACGACATACTGACACAAAATCTGTCATCAAAAAAGGGGCGAAGGAGCAAATGCAGGCTTTATGGAACAAAGTCTCATTCAGACATGTTAATGCTAAAGCTGTTGACATGATAAAAGTCGTGTAATTTGTATTAAATCAGACGGAAATGGTGGATTCGACGAGGAAGCTCATCCAACACCAGGTTTTGTCCATTACCAGGGCTAATTAACTGCAGAAAATAATCCCCAGAGTCAAATTCGATGCACTAATTGAACTTGAGGACCACAGAGTCATTACCAACAAGAGGATTTCAAACTTCGTATTGAACAGAAAAAACTAACTGCAGAAGACCTTCAACTTATTGGAGGATCCCCAGTTTTACGTCGCACACAAAACCAATGCCATTCAAACACTGACACGCGAAATTAATGCGACACTGCTGGCATTGTAGAACATGAGTCCAAAAGCGCCCACCGACTAACAAATCGCGAGAGCCCATGATACGGTCTTGGTCCGGTTTTATTGCCTCTGCGGGGTGCACAAGGAGGGTGCTGCTCTCCGACATCTCAGACCGCTCAAAGGCACTCACGTAATGACTAAAAAAATTTCGCTGTTTCGTCTCTCACATTGCTCACCACTGATTTGTTCTGTTTTTTTTGACAAAATTATTGGAGATACTTAAGAGTTAAGTTTCCTGGCAAGTTAGGTCGTAATATTTTTGATGTCTATTCCCTCTTTACTTCTATCCACGGAATTTGGCTTTCGAGACCGGGAGTGGGGCAAATAGTGGACATTGCCATGGTCAACGCAAGGATTGGGGGAGATAGTAAGCTCTCAGTGATTGGGGGCAGCAGAACATCGACAGAGCGATCGCCAGTGGTTCGAGTGGTCGTCATCGTAGGGGTTTGTGGTGAGATTGACAGAATTGATGTTTGTTTATGCAAAGGTGATCTTGTCGGATTGTCATGTCTTGCCATCTAGGCTTCAGTATTCTGCGAAAACCAATAAGATAGAAGTGATTCAGCCGCCTGAATCTGTTTGAGTTGGCGGTACAGGCCTCTACTCGGTACAGGAGTGTGGTCAAGACGACGGCCTTGTACATCTTCAGTTTGGTGTTCAAGGGAATACCGTGGCGATTCTATGTGGAGGCCTGCAGCCGGCCGAAGGCCTGGTTGGCTTTGGAGATCCGTTCAGCAATCTCATAATCAATTTTCATGCTGCGTTATAGCGTGCGTTCCCAATTTAGAGTTGAGGCACTTTTCGGCTGATTCGGGGAGCGTTACATTCTGTGCTCAGTGGATATTGGTGCATGACCACAGGTTTGCCTGTGCTTATTGTTAGTCCAATATTCGCGCTGTGGCCGGTGATGAGGTCCCTGCTCCTTTGCACGTCCTCTTCCATCACGGTTTGTAGGGCGCAGTCATCCGCGAAGAACGTGTCGTGGGCGATAGTCGTTAACACACAAGTTGGGGCTTACATACACTCGCTGTTGAGAAGGTGCCCATCAGTCCGGAAGTCGATGTTGATCCCAGGACGCTCATCACGTTAGGCGTCCATCAGAATGACAGAAAACCTAAGACTGAATAGCGTTGGGGCAGTACGCAATTTTGCTTTAGTCTGTTAGTCACTGCGAATCTTCGAAAACCGTTCGAACTTTTTCCATTTTTCAATTAAATTTATTGAGGCAAATAGGCATGGACGTTTGAGTAGCCTTTTTATAACGTGAAAAAAAATGTGACGAACAGAGAAACCATGTGGGTTGCGATAGTTCCCCAACGACTATTAAATATGACAATTTGGACGGGAGTCTCGAGAGCTAAGTTAAATTCCTTAGCACTCAGACTTATTTTGGATCATAAATCCATCAAGTATACTTGAAGAGCTTTCCATCGAGGGTGAAATCGGATCATCTGCAGGGTGGGTATTCCACGTTTTGACTACTCTGACAGGGAAGGAAACTTGCACACATCTTACCTGAATGAACTTCTTTTTCGAGGGGTGTGTTGTTTTTTCGATAACAAGTTTTGAGACTCTAGGCATTGCACACATTCTCTTATTAATCCTTTTTATAACCTTGCCGAGGAAGTAGTGTGAGCTTCTAGATTTCTGATTTGACGCCGACGCCCGACTACTGCTTTTATACAGGCAAGTTATATGCACCAGCTGCCAATCGATAGGAACTGCAATCAGGCTGATGTTGCCAGTGGGCAGTGTGGACATGCCACATGTTTTATGAACATTTATTTGCAGAAAAGAATAGAATTGCATCGGGCGAAAGAAATGCTGATTGCAGAAGACCAGGTCCTGGGATGGAAGTAAGCGTACTGGCCTGATCCTAAATCTTTGCACTAGGAATCCTACTCAAATGTTCCAGTTGCGAATATTAACAACAGCCTAATTTTCGGTAAATAAAAATCGCATGACTCAGCATGTGTGCCTTCCCACCAGTATGCCGCATGTTCTCCGTGTTACCAGGGGGTCCCCGCCGCTTCTGGAAAAGTGGGCATTTTTCTTAATTCCCCGTTGTCAGTAGCTGCTTAACTGTGATTCGAGCGGTAGAGCCCTCGAGTGTAATCTGAGATGTTAGTGGTTCAAGTCCGCAGTATTTCAAACATAACTCCTGACCAACGATGGTCGGGCTTTAAAGTATTTTGCAGTAACGAAGTTGCATCACTAGCCGTTAAATAGCCTTCGCTGTTCGTGCTCAGTGCCCTTCATGTTTTGAGGAGGAGCCTTCTGTTTCTGATTCCTAAAGTGAGAACGCTTGGTGCTAAGCTTCCAAGTAGAATATTCTACTATTTCCATAAGCATGTTTGAGCCGGGTTGGAACACAATAGCTGGGTCCCAAAAAGGCACAGACCCGACTGTCTGTCTTACGCGAACCGTGGTAAAAGGGGTTCTGTGGGTCGAGGTAAAAGAAGACAAGAGGGATGTATAGCTTACCGAAGAAAAAAAGCAACTGAGAAAAATTAAATATAGGCAAACTGAACATGCAGTCACAGATAAGGAAATAAAAAATGAAAACAAACTGATATCACGGATGCTGAATCGAAGGAAGGTTTGTGTGGTGGGCTGCCGGTGAAACGAGTAGGGAATGAAACAGGGGAACAGAAATCAGTCCTTACCGTAAACATAGAGCAGTAGAAATACGCGAACCCATAAAAAGGAAACCTAACAACAATAAGAACCCTAATCCTAGCAGCTAAACTGACCACCAAAGGTAGCCTGATTGGAGCAACAAAGTCAACCCTTAACGAAACCTAGACAACAAAACCGATTCTTTTTCTAAAACTAACCTTAAGCTGAGAATTATCCGAAAACCAATAATAACCTCAGCTATGAAAGCCACCCTGAAGGTAAATATAAATCTCAAAAAACAGCCCGTCATAATCAAAGTAGTAAAAATCGCCCGGAAGTCAATGCTCTTTCAAAATCAAATCCTAACCTTAAACATAAGAAATCTGACCTATAAGACAATGCGACTCCAACCATACCAGTTAACCCAACGTTAGCCCTAAGCTACGTCTAACGGTTAAAGCAAATTAAATCCTTACCATAGCCTCAACACCAAAACTCACCCTAGCCCTAACCAAAAAAACTATATCTAACCTGAAAGTAACCTTAGCCCTAGAACGCACACTGAGCGTCATTTAATCCTAACACTAACGATTAACCCAACCATTAGCTAGTCTTAACCGTAAAGCCAACACTAATGCTCTTCCTGATCATAAAATTAACCCCTCAGTTAAGTCTAAACTTAAAAAAACGTAAACCCAACCGTAACCTAAATAATAAATCTAACCCTTAACCCTTTAACTAGATTTAAACGTAAAACCATGCCTCATATATTAATAACCTTAATTATAAAACTTATTCCTAACATAAACCTAATCATAACCTGACTCCTTATACTTACCACAACCTTAAACCTAACTGAAACCTCAACCCTAACCTTAACCCTGACTCTAAACCAAACGCTTATCCTTAACCTAGTACTAACCCTAACGTCAAGTAGGAAAGAAACCGTAAGCTTACAATGAAAAATATACCTTATCCCTTAACCCTTAAACCTACACTACCCTTAAACATAAAAGTATATCTTACCCAATAACCGTGATCGTGAAACCTGCGCTCAAGGCAAATCGAACCGTAAACGTGCAGCCAACTCTAAGACAATTCGGGATACTAATCCTATAATTTACCCTGACTCCAAAACATAAAACTAACACAAACCTTTACAAAAAATCTAAATCAAATCTCGACCAGGAAAGAAAACCTTATTAACAAGGAGCCCAAATTCCAACCACTGAAAAAGTTTGAAGCACATTACCCACGTAAAAAATAGGATCTACTTATGTACAGTAAATGGAAAGGATGGGGAAGAAGAATAGATATGAGCATCCCGCAAGTAATGAAACGCGTAACCACTACGAACAGTAAACTCCCTCTGGCAGCCACACGAGACCCACATGCAAACAGAAATGCCGTTACAAACGCTAGGACCCAACGAAAGAAGTGGCACTAGCTAACGGAGACGAACGCATGACTGTACCTAACAGCAGGCAGTCCAAAGAAAATGGCAGAATTTAAGTATGTAAACAATGCTGCTGAAACAAGCGTATGGATGTCGGAAAGCTCAGTTGTTATATGGTTATCGAGGCCAGTGCGGTGTGGGGATGGAGAAAAGAGTGAAATGGGCGGGGAGAGAGTAGTTAAGAGCAAGGGAAACGCCTCTCATAAAACCCTTCTGGACCCGTACACAAACAAAGACGCTTTTCCAACCTCTACCACCCCACAGAGCATTTAACAGGAAATAAGCGATACGAAAGCATGACCGAAAATCGCAGCAGGCAACCAAACGGCAGCTGCCAGCAACTGCACCCATATGCAAGGCCCAGTGTTCCTAAGCCCGACAGATTAGACTTTAGTACCATGAGAGGGCTTCGGTTAGCATTGCGCTGAGCTCAGCCAGCGTGATCAAGATTCCGCTGTCAAGGCGTAGGGTGTGGCAGCGACTGCTAGTTTTCTGCCTGTTGCGATGAGTCGTCATGCGTTTCGCCGTGTCAGTTAGTGTACCAGGCTAGCTGGGGCATAGGTACTGGCGAAGTCATCGGGGGCGTCTTAAGTTATGTATTGGGTTGGGTGCCCCTATCAGTCGGCTGCCTACAAGGCTGTGCAGTCATGCCTTTGTTAAGGTGTTGTTTGGCTTACGTATCAGTGACGAAGTCAGGTTTAGGAACACGGGCCCTTGCATATGGGTGCGGTTGCTGCAGCTGCCGTTTGGTTGCCTGCTGTGCTGCGCAGTCATGCCTTTGGAAGGGTGTTGTTTGGCTTACGTATTTGTGACGATGGCAGGTTTAGGAACACGGGCCTTGCATATGGGTGCAGTTGCTATAGCTGCCGTTTGGTTGCCTGCTGTGCTGTGCAGTCATGCCTTTGGAAGGGTGTGGTTAAGCTAACGTATCGGTGACGAAGTCAGGTTTAGGAACACGGGCCTTGTATATGGGTGTGGTTGCTGCAGCTGCCGTTTGGTTGCGTACTGCGATGTTTGTTTGTGTTTTCGTCTCGCTTAGTTCGTGTTAAATGTTCTTCGCGGTGGTAGAGGTTGGAAAATCGTCTTATTTTGTGTGCGGGTCCAGAATGTTTGTAAGGAGAGGCATTTCCATTGCTCTTACCTACTCTCTCCCCGCCCATTTCACTCTCTTCTCCATCCCCACACCGCACTGGCCTCGATAACCATATAACAACTGAGCTTTTCCGACATCTATACACTTGTTTCAGCAGCATTGCTTGCATACTTAAATTCTGCCGTTGTCTTTGGACTGCCTGCTGTAAGGTACAGTCATGCGTTCGTCTCCCTTAGCTAATGCTCATTCTTTCGTTGGTTCGTAGTGTTTGTAACGGCATTTTTGTTTGCATGTGGGTCTAGTGTGGCTGCCAGAGGGAGTTTACTGCTCGTAGTTGTTACGCGTTTCATTGCTTGCGGGGTTATCTTATCTATTCTTCTTCCCCAGGTGTACGTTTGTTAACAGTTTTATAATTAAGGTTATTAATATATGAAGCATGGTTTTACGTTTGAATCTAGTTTAAGGGTTTAGGGTTAGATTTATTATTGTGGTTACGGTTGGGTTTACGTTTACTTTTACGTTTAAACTTAACTTAGGGGTTAATTTTATGATGAATAAGAGCGTTAGTGTTGGCTTAACAGTTAAGACAAGCTAATGGTTAGGTTAAGCGTTAGTGTTAGGATTAAATGACGCTCAGTGTGCGTTCTAGGGCTTAGGTTACTTTCGGGTAAGATATAGTTTTTGGTTAGGGCTAGGGTGAGTTTTGGTGTTGAGGCTACGGTAAGTATTTAATTTGCTTAAACTGTTAGACGTCGCTTAGGGCTAACGTTGGGTTAACTGGTATGATTGGTGTAGCATTGTCTTAGAGGTCAGATTTCTTATGTTTAAGGTTAGGATTTGATTTTGAAAGAGCATTGACTTCCAGGCGATTTTTACTACTTTGATTATGACGGGCTGTTTTTAAGGTTTATATTTACCTTCAGGGTGGCTTTCATAGCTGAGGTTATTATTGGTTTTCGGATAATACTCAGCTTTAGGTTAGTTTTAGAAATAGGATTGTGTTTGTTGTCTAGGTTTCGTTAAGGGTTGACTTTGTTGCTCCTGTCAGGCTACCTTTGGTGGTCAGTTAAGCTGCTAGGATTAGGGTTCTTATTGTTGTTAGGTTTCCTTTTTATGGGTTCGCGTATTTCTAATGCTCTATGTTTACGGTACGGACTGCTTTCTGGTCCCCTTTCTCATTCCCTAATCGTTTCACCGGCAGCCCACCACACAAACCTTCCTTCGATTCAGCATCCGTGATATCAGTTTGTTTTCATTTTTTATTTCCTTATCTGTGACTGCATGTTCAGTTGCCTATATTTGATTTTTCTCAGTTGCTTTTTTTCTTCGGTAAGCTATACATCCCTCTTGTCTTCTTTTACCCGACCCACAGAACCCCTTTTACCACGGTTCGCGTAAGACAGACAGTCGGGTCTGTGCCTTTTTGGGACCCAGCTATTGTGTTCCAACCCGGCTCGAACATGCTTATGGAAATAGTAGAATATTCTACTTGGAAGCTTAGCACCAAGCGTTCTTACTTTAGGAATCAGAAACAGAAGGCTCCTCCTCAAAACATGAAGGGCACTGAGCACGAACAGCGAAGGCTATTTAACGGCTAGTGATGCAACTTCGTTACTGCAAAATACTTTAAAGCCCGACCATCGTTGGTCAGGAGTTATGTTTGAAATACTGCGGACTTGAACCACTAACCTCTCAGATTACCCTCGAGGGCTCTACCACTCGAATCACAGTTAAGCAGCTACTGACAACGGGGAATTAAGAAAAATGCCCACTTTTACAGAAGCGGCGGGGACCCCCTGGTAACACGGAGAACATGCGGCATACTGGCGGGAAGGCACACATGCTGAGTCGTGCGATTTTTATTTACCGAAAATTAGGCTGTTGTTAATATTCGCAACTGGAACATTTGAGTAGGATTCCTAGTGCAAAGATTTAGGATCAGGCCAGTACGCTTACTTCCATCCCAGGACCTGGTCTTCTGCAATCAGCATTTCTTTCGCCCGATGCAATTCTATTCTTTTCTGCAAATAATGTTCATAAAACATGTGGCATGTCCACACTGCCCACTGGCAACATCAGCCTGATTGCAGTTCCTATCGATTGGCAGCTGGTGCATATAACTTGCCTGTATAAAAGCAGTAGTCGGGCGTCGGCGTCAAATTACAAATCTAGAAGCTCACACTACTCCTCGGCAAGGTTATAAAAAGGGATTAATAAGAGAATGTGTGCAATGCCTAGAGTCTCAAAACTTGTTATCGAAAAACAACACACCCCCTCGGAAAAGAAGTTCATTCCAGGTAAGATGTGTGCAAGTTTCCTTCCCTGTCAGAGTAGTCAAAACGTGGAATACCCACCCTGCAGATGATCCGATTTCACCCTCGATGGAAAGCTCTTAAAGTATACTTGATGGATTTATGATCCAAAATAAGTCTGAGTGCTAAGGAATTTAACTTAGCTCTCGAGACTCCCGTCCAAATTGTCATATTTAATAGTCGTTGGGGAACTATCGCAACCCACATGGTTTCTCTGTTCGTCACATTTTTTTTCACGTTATAAAAAGGCTACTCAAACGCCCATGCCTATTTACCTCAATAAATTTAATTGTAAAACGGGAAAAGTCTGAACGGTTTTTGAAGATTTGCAGTGACTAACAGACTGAAGCTAAACTGCGTTCTGCCCCAACGCTATTCAGTCTTAGGTTTTCTGTCATTCTGATGGACGCCTAACGTGATGAGCGTCCTGGGATCAACATCGACTTCAGGACTGATGGGCACCTTCTCAACAGCGAGCGTATGTAAGCCCCAACGCGTGTGTTAACGACTATCGCCCACGACTCGTTCTTCGCGGATGACTGCGCCCTACAAACCGTGATGGAGGAGGACGTGCAAAGGAGCAGGGATCTCATCACCGGCCACAGCGCGAATATTGGACTAACAATAAGCACAGGCAAACCAGTGGTCATGCACCAATATCCACTGAACGCAGAATGTAACGCTCCCCGAATCAACCTCAAAGTTCCTCAACTCTAAATTTTGAACGCACGCTATAACGCAACACGAGAATTGATTATGAGATTACTGAACAGATCTCCAAAGCCAACTAGGCCTTCGGCCGGCTGCAGGCGTCCACATAGAATCACCACGGTATTCCCTTGAACACCAAACTGAAGATGTACAAGGCCGTCGTCTTGACCACACTCCTGTACCAAGTAGAGGCCTGTACCGCCAACTCAAACAGATTCAGGCGGCTGAATCCCTTCCATCTTATTGGCCTTCGCAGAATACTGAAGCCTAGATGGCAAGACAGGACGATCCGACAAGATCACCTTTGCATAAGCAAACATCACTTTTGCCACCCTCACCACAAACCCCACGACGACAACCACTCCAACCACTGGCGATAGCTCTATCGATGTTCTGCGGCCCCCAATCACTGAGAGCTTACTATCTCCCCCAATCCTTGCGTTGACCATGGCAATGTCCACTATTTGCCCCACTCCCGGTCTCGAAAGCCAAATTCTGCGGATAGAAGTAAAGAGGGAATAGACATCAAAAATATTACGACCTAACTTGCCAGGAAACTTAACTCTTAAGTATCTCCAATAATTGAAGCAAAAGCAAACCGTTGGGTCCAAATCATTGGTTAGCAATTTGGGAGATGAAACAGCCACTTTGTCAGTCCGTACGTTGGAATGCCTTTGAGCGGTCCGAGATATCGGAGAGTAGCACCCTCCTTGTGCACCCTGCAGAGGCCATAAAACCGGACCAAGACCGTTTCATGGGCTCTCGAAATTCGTCGGTCGGTGGGCGCTTTTGGACTCGTGTTCTACAATGCCAGCAGTGTCACATTAATTTCGCGTGTCAGTGTTTGAATGGCATTGGTTTTGTATGCGACGTAAAACTGGGGATCCTCCAATAAGTTGTAGGTCTTCTGCAGTTAGTTTTATCTGTTCAATACGAAGTTTGAAATCCTCTTGTTGGTGATGACTCTGTGGTCCTCAAGTTCAATTAGTGCATCGAATTTGACTCTGGGGATTATTTTCTGCAGTTAATTAGCCCTGGTAATAAACAAAACCTGGTGTTGGATGAGCCTCCTCGTCGAATTCACCATCTCCGTCTGATTGAATACCGATTACACGACTTTTATTATGTCAAAAGCTTTAGCATTAACATGTCTGAATGAGACTTTGTTCCATAAAGCCTGCATTTGCTCCTTCGCCCCTTTTTTGATGACAGATTTTGTGCCAGTATGTCGTTATCAGATGATGTTGGATCAAGCAGCTTGCGGAATTTGTTTCTCAGTGCTTCGTTACGGTTCGCCTTCGTTGAGGTCAAAATTCTTGCGAGACACGACAATTCCCTGAGTCTCGAGTTTCTTTAATCATGAATAATAGGCCCCAAGTGCAATGACATCCCCAACTCATATTAAGTGTTAAGACAGCTTGGTTAAAGCAAGCATTCACTCGAGGAGAGCAAAGGTGAACATATTTTCCAACACGAATGTCCGAGATCCGGATTGCGGAGTAACTCATCCCTAACTTTATTACTGCCCCAATGCACTTAAATTGCAAATGTTTTTATTTATATACTTATTTAATCATCACAAAAACCTGCAAAACGGGTGATGAAGTTTCCTCAGCTAACGGCCCGCAGGCCGGTCATCAAGCAATTAGGATCGGTCCGAGCACTGAACCTTGTGGGACTCCACTCTCGATGAATGTGCGCTTTGATCGCGATCCGCCTACCCAGACCACTTGGGAACGACCAATGAGAAAATTCTTGATCCACGTAAGACGTTTGCCGCCAATACCGAACATTCTCAACTTGTAAAGGAGACGCTGATGTGGAACACTATCGAAGGCCTTCTGGAAATCATTGAAGGCCACATGCTCAGTGTCTTTTGCATCAAGTGCTTTTGTCCAGCTTTGCATCGTATAAAGTAAGTTCGTAACACACAATCTTCCCCTACGAAAGCCGTATTGTGCAGTCGATAAGAGGTTACGGGTTTCTAAATAAATCATCAATTCTTTTTGACAACCTTCTCCATAACCTTGCAAAGATTGAGGGTCAGGCTGACAGGCCTGTAATTTGTAGCAAAGTCAAGACTACCACTTTTGTGAAGCGGTGCGATGTGGGCTGTTTTTCCAGTCGGTAGGGAAGAATTCCCGTATCAAATGATTTCTGTCACAGCAATGATAGCGGTTTCGCCAGCTCTCGAGCAAGTTCGAGGAGTAGCTTTGCTGGAATCTCGTCGGGGCCAGTGGATTTGCACGCCTTCAGACTTTTTAGTTCTTCAAAGACGCCGCTTCTTGAAAGAGCATATCCTGAATAAGTGGCACTCCCGTAGTCTCGTAACTTGATGGAATAAAAACAGCTTCTCTAGTGAAAACAGACTGAAAGAACTGGGAAAAGTGTGCAGCTTTGTTTTTATTTTCTGATATCTCGAAACCTTCATGGTTTCTCATAACAGGAACCGGGTTCCTGTTACGTGTGCTTTTTCTTACATAGCTGTAGAGTAATTTGTGATTGTGAACTGCTCTCTGGAGCAAATCCCTCTCGTAATCCCGTCGGCTTTGGAAGATCAAGCTTTTAACCTTGTTTCTTTGAGTTTTGTATGCTTGCAAGGCTAAATTTTCATTGGATCGGCCGAATTTCTTTCAAAGCCTTCCTTTCCTGTTAATCTCTCTTTTTAGGTCCCTTGTTAACCACTGTGGTCTGTTAGATATCCTAAATTGTGATGGCGGACAATGGCATTTTATTAGATTCAACAAACACTCCTTAAATAAATTCCAGTCCTCAGTGACATTCCCGAAGAAGAGAAGATCCCAGTCTATTCGTGATGCCTCAGCTCTCATCTTGCAAAAGCCTCCGCGCCATTGATGGGGCCTGGTTTCATTTATTGCAGATGGCACACAATATAAACCATACTCCCATGAAAGTACTGCATGATCACTTTGACCAAGTGGAGGTAGGCAGTGTACCTCGTGTATACTGTCAGGATCTTTAGTAAAGACGAGATCTAAACAACTAGCCTGTTGTCCTTCACGCACTCTCGTTGGAACAAATACATGTTGGGTGAAAAGAGCTTCAAGTGTTGTCTTTAGCAGACGATGATCGAAGGAAAACTTTGAGCTCTGTGCCTGCAGATCATTCAATCGAATGCTGGGTGCATTGAAGTCACCCATGAGAACAACATCAGGTCGACTGCTAATCTCCTTTATGTTTTCCAACAAACAAGTATCAGTGTCAGTGTCTGTCCCCGGTGGTCGGTAGAGAGTCATGACTTCAAGGAATTGCGATCCCCGCGTCTTTATTTCAGTTAAATAGCCTCAATACCATTGCTAATCTTCTCCGTCATTTCACACGCTGTGAAATTGCTATTAACATACATCGCAACTCCTCCACCCTGGCGTTGGGTGCGGTCTCTCCTGAACAGCTGGTACCCGGATAAGGCTACTTCGCAATCACTGATGTTCTGTGACAGCCATGTTTCTGTGATTGCTATAATATCGGGAGACAGAACGGCTACCTGAATTCTCAGTTCGTCGAGTTTCGAAAACAGACTTTGGGCGTTGGTATACAGAAATTTCAGTATGCAGCAGTCAGCAGAGCCAAATTCCGTTTGTCTCGAGTTTGCCAATGCTAATTTGCCGATGCCATCATGAGCATTGGCTGGTTCCAGAGCAATGTTGCGTTTCTCTGTATCACGTTCCCTGTAAATCACCAGATTGTTTTCTCCAGCTGCAAGTCTCCTCTTCATTTCTATCACTAATTCGCGGCGTTTCAGACGTTCTGCTGGAGAGTAGTCCGGCTGAAATAAAAAAACTGTTTATGAGAGTTTCGAAGATTTGATTTTCTCGAGAGAAGTAGCTTAGCCTCTTCCTTGTTGTCCAAGACAATTTTGATAGGCCGTGGTTTCACATTTTGGGACTGTTCAATATCCTTTTTCCGAGCCTGAAGGCAGCGCGAACGGTTATCGTCTCTCCTGAATGAAGTATATCATTCAGCAGGTGCTGAAACATGGCAAGATCAGCGGATATCCGTTTCTTTGAGGTGTGTGCATTTGATTCAGGTAAGCCCTGGATAACAACGCAGTTCATTTCGTTCTAGGGCGTCTTTTGATTCACTGCCGACCATATTTTCCTCTGAATGACCAGAGGGATTCTTTATTTTGTTTTCAACTTTATAATCGTTTTATGTTGTTTCCCAATGATATCTTGCCACTCATTGGTATTTTCGCTCCCAACTAAGGGCTCTTTAGAACTGCTGGGATAGCCGACAGGAGGCGAGTCTGAAGTCAAAACTGCCTTTGGATGAAATGGGTGCCGTTAATTGTACTAAGTATGCAGTAGCAAAGCGACTTAATCCTATAAATACTGCCACGCCCTTTATAAGCAATACACTATTTGATGCTCTTTCTGAAGATGGGTTCGAGCTGGAATCCGAAATTTCAGGAGATTAGAGTCCTTGTCCCAGCGACCGCGTTTACTTCTTTTCAAAACTATGGAGCACACTGGTCCACTCGTTCAAATATGTTGTGACGTAGATCTCTGAGATCAAACAACCAAAAATGTATGCACAAAATGAATGCATCTCAATTACAAATTTATCTTCTTTAGTTACCGGAAGCTGAGATGCGATTTTGTGTCAGTGTGTCGTTTCCAGATGATGTTGGATCAAGCAGTTAGCTGAATTCGTTCCCCAGTGCTGCGTTACGTGTTGCCTTCATTGAGGTCGAAATTCTTGCGAGACATGACGATTCCCTGAGTCTATAGTTGCTTTAATCATTAATTACAGGCCCCAAGTGCCATGACATCCCCAACCCATATTCAGTGTTTAGTCAGCTTGATTAAAGCAAGCATTCACTTGAGGAGAGCTCACAGGTAACCAACTTTTTCCAACACAAATGTCCATGATCCGGATTGCGGAGTAACTCATCTAATTTTATTACTGCCCTAAGGCACTAAAATTGCAAATATTTTTATTTATATACTCATTTAATCATCACAAAAACCTGCAAAACGGGTGATGAAGTTTCCTCAGCTAACTGCCCGCAGGCCGGCCATCAAGCATTTAGGAAATTAGAGGGTAATCATCCTGGATGAAATGGGTGCCGTTAATTTGTACTAGGTTTGCAGTAGCAAAGCGACTTAATCCTATAAATACTGCCACGCCCTTTATAAGAAATACACTATTTGATGCTCTTTCTGAAGATGGGTTCGAGCTGGAATCCGAAACTTCAGGAGATTAGAGTCCTTGTCCCAGCGACCGCGTTTACTTTATTTCAAAACACTAGAGCACACTGGTGCACTCGTTCAAACATGTTGTGAAGTAGAGGCTCTTAGATCAAACAACCAATAATGTATGCACAAAATGAATGCATCTGAATAACATCTTTATCTTCTAATAGAACAGGAAGCTGAGATGCGATTTCCTTGTAATCAACGCGAGTTAAAAATAGATATAACATCCTTGAATTCGCTGATTGCTTACTGCAAAATTTACTTTTCCTGCTACATTCAACGTTACTCGTATGAGGTTAATTATCTCGGAATAAAACTGACACATATATAGAATCCCTTTGACTTCAGGGATAGAGGTGCTTATAAACTCACTCCGTGTTGTGGATTTAATGAAGTGCATATTCACTGCTATTTACATATTTCAATCGTTGAGTATTCCTTTAACTCCCGGTAAGTATGCATAATGTGACCTACTGCTCATTAACCCCCATGTAAGTGATAACTATCAGGAATCTTTGATTGACCACGAACTGATATGGTAGGTGGGAACTTATCCTTCAAAACCCTTACAGATTGATTTCGTTTTTATATTCTCTGTTGACACTTAAGTTGGGAAATGCAAGTATGTAGCCACACTAGAAATGCGTGTATTCATACTGTTTCCAAGGCCACTCTCGGTGAGTCAGATGGTTGAGAAATCCTCAAAACAACATCCAGCTTAAGTTATAAAATTGCACGAGGCCATGAGGTGATTATTTCAGCAACTGTAACAAAGTTTGATGAACGGAGGCGACTGTAATACTTATAGACTTGCCCTAGCGCAGTGACTGCAGCTTATTCTGGAAGCCGTTCTGCAGGAATCACCCATATCGAATGCAATATACTAAAAGGAATTCCAGACAACAAATCTCTAATCTACACAGCGAATGTCGCAATGATGAAACGATTAGAAAGAATGAGGCATTCACAACCGTAGAGGATGCACAATACACGGATCTTTCTGGCGATGGGTATGTTGGGTCCAATTCATAGGCACTTTTTAAGGATCGAGAAAACCGGTGAGCAGCGTCGACTCGGGGGAAAATGTCGTCTTTACTTTGTCCATCAGGCAGCATGCTAGCTCCGAGGTATTCAAAACTCTACTTCCTCAAGCTAACAGCTACAAATCCTGAGGGATGCCTTCTCATCTTCCAGGATGCAGCTCGAAATTTTGGTCTTACTAGTGTTTAGGAATAAGCCAATTGAGGCAGCGATCTCATTTGCCCGCGACACAGACTGTAGATCACCGAAGCTCGAGCCTAGCAAGACAATATCGTCAGCTTAGTCAAGGTCAGTCAAGCAGCGTCCAGGGGCAAACTCTACACCGTCAGAACAGCGTAGTCCACCCTCCACTCCCCTCGAGAATCCAGTCAAATGGCGTAGTTGGACAAAATGGGAGACAGGATGCAACTTTGTCGAACGGCAGATCGGTTATAGAAGGGTTGGGAGAGACTGGTATAAACGAGGAGTCGCGCAGCGGTCGGGCGATAGTAATTCTTCATCATGGCAATGATTTTGGCCGGCACACCATCTAGTTCCATAATTCACCACAGAGACATCCGTCGGTTGCTGGTAGCTAAGGCGGGATTCAAAAATGTGCCTCGACGTGAATATCTGGCCCACGCATACGTGTCCAGCTCGGAATCTGGCTTACTTGGACCTCGTCCTAGAGTCACGTACGGACTGAATCCGTCGGAGAAGGACAATAGTGAAGACCGTCATCTCAACATCGATGAGACTTATGCCGCGTTAGTTCTCACACTTTGTCTTATCTACCTTGTTGCAGACAGGCACAGGAATGCCTGAACCCCAGTTATTGGGAACTAATTTGTCCTCACGCCAGTCCAATCACCTCATGGAGCCAGGGCACCGGATCCGGTACAAGACTTATAGATTTCAGAGCGAATACCGCCCTCTCTGGGCACTTTGTTGTTGTTGTATGGCATCGGCAACTTCTCTCTCGGAAGCGGGTTTGTACGACACTGCATAGGCTGTGTGGGGGAATGAATCAGCTGCAGAGAGCGAGGCTGTTCTTAGTTGCTCAAAGCTGCTCGAATGTGCTCCCGCCAGCGACCGACCTTGGCCGAGTTGTAAGCAATAAATTCACCTTTCACAACGCCGCACCGATGGATGAATCCAAGAATTTGCTAAGCTGTTTCCATAAACGAATGCCTTCATTGATTACCCTTGATCAATGCCTTCTCTGTCGGCTCGGGTCGTATAACGGGACCGGATTTCTCTGGTCAGGGTATCGGCAGCGCTGGTTTGCCGAATTTTAGTGATATCAAGGCGTCTCGCACGTGGCATTCTGGGTGCAGATGAGAGGCTAGCTTCCAGGCGTGTGTGGAAGAAAAACATGGCCAGACCCATGGGCGTTACCATAGACATGCTATCGTTAACCCAGCTGTGGAACATTGAACCAGCTAGAGAGATAGTCGATCTGACTGTTGTTTTAAAAACCAGGTCAGTAAATCTATGAAGTAAAATTAGGCCTTAAAACCGAATTCAACAACAAACGAGTAAACAACTCATGAATTCCATATTTATCAGCCACATATTCCGAGATGGCACTGGACTGTGTAATCTTTAATCCGTCATCAATCAAGTATGGCAACTAAGCAAATACATCGGATGTAAAGTCAGCTTACTTTAGGGAATTTGGGGCGTTTATAGAATTTATTTTTAAACCACGGCTTCCTAGAAAAATCAGGGGCTGAAAAATAAAGGATTGGGAAAAATTACCTCCGCATGTTTCATACAATTCCTTGACAATCAAATTGGTTCGTCACTTTACTGCAAATTTTGACTTCAGTTAGTCAGAAAAACGCAAAAGGTTGATGCTGACGATTAACTTTGGTTTAAAACGTTCACTTATATTAAATGGCATGTGTGACAGTTTCGGCTTTCTGCCATCCATTCAGTACGTAAGTTGAGTTATATGAACTAATGTATCAGGTTTTAACTACGCGTCGTGCTACAAAAGTATGTTTATTTGAACTTTGTGGGCTTAAGGTAACATGAGATGTCCTACAAAGTGAATTGAAATCGTCCCGCATTTTAGGAACTTAAAGTGCAGTTTATGTAAATATCTTCCAAAGTTACGCATTAACCTGAAATTTGCGATAAATAGCTTCATAAGAAGGGTCATCATGGTTGACATGACCAAAATTCACAAACCACGGCGCTAGCGGGTTACTGAGAGGACACTCGATTCCATCAGGCGAAAAGGTCATGGGTTCGAAGGCCAAGTGGTTCACACTTGGGATTTGACATGACTGACTGATGACGGTTAATAAGCCAGCAATGGCCATTCCGATCTCCCTTGTTTTTGTCGGTTCCACCTTTTCAATATATATTTCTATATATTGGTGGTGCAAAGAAAGAAGGTCCAGATATCTTATCGCCTTCATCGTCTCCCAAAAGAGGATGAAGAAAATAAGGGGGCAAGTTCATTGACCGAATTCTATTTTACGGACGTTTCCATCATAAGCTCAAAACTCTGGTATGGAGTTCTTTGCATCCATCAATATGCCAGTCCTTCACAGTCAATCTTACTTTCGGTCAAGCTCAGTCAAAGTACTTTTTCTTCAATATTGCTTCTTTGTGTTTCTTCTTGGTCAGCTGAGATTAACTTGAGTATTTTTGGTAAGTTTTTGTCACATAAATCGTAAACGGTTTACAAAGGTGGGACAGATCATTATTTTTCGATTATGTACTATTTTTTTTCCTGCCGCCTGCCCGAGCGTGTCGGAGTGGTCAAGAGCGTCGGTCGCATATCGAGAGGTTGGTGGTTCAAGTTCCGGCGAAATATTTTTTTCTCGCGTAGTCAGGGTTGTTAAAATTTGCATTGCCCATGTCCAGCAAGATCTCTACGAGAATGCATTGATTTTTATCGAGCAGCTTAAATTTTCAAGCGAATACTTTACCGAGCACAATAAGAAGCACTTTCCCGAACCGGATTCAGTATCAAATGTTACTATGAATCAAAGAACCAATCAGCCTTTGAAGCGAGTTTGCCAGTAGTTCTCCGTTCCTTTCTGATGTCCGACCCCTGTGATGATGGGAGACTGTTTTTGTAACCCGCAGGAGGCGGGTTTCACTGGGATCTGAAGGAAGCTGCGTTAGCTAATTTGTTAAGATTCCAATAGCGAGACGATCCTATGCCTCTCGACACTTCTAGGCTGACAATATATGTGTTTCAATGTCAACTTAGTTTGTCAAGCCCTTAATTCGGACACAGATTATTGGCCAAAAATCAAAATGCTTAGAGACGAGCAAAATGGCAAAACGAATTCAAACGCTTCGGAAGACATGTGAACATTTCATTTACCCTTATAGCAGTCCAAATTGCCTGGATATACTGTAATCCTGACATGTCAATATACAACAGTGCGCGTGCTTATAAATTTATCAATTTTTAGCCGCTGAGCAGTGACTGATTGACGGAATGATAATGCGGCTTGAGTGGGCACGGTAAGCGTGTCATGGCACATCTCTCTGTTGGGGCATGCGCGCTCGTGACTATACTTGTGGATGCTCTTATGGCTCACCCAATTTTTTCTAAAAACCTAGTCTAATGTTCAGGAAAGCCTGTAAGATGACAATAAAAATACATATTGCCAACGATGTTGCGGATATATGCCGTGAAGGTCAAGGTCGAAGGCAGTTGGTTCAAATTTGAAGATAAGTGAATTTTCGATTTTTAAACCGATTTCTTCGTTTTCTGTTGAAACTATTTGCTTAATTATTGACAATTTATTATATTTCTACCTCACTATCAGCTGCACACATTAGCAGTTATTGCAATTGCAAAAGGGTAAAATATAAATTTTTAAAACTTTTTCATACTACATAGCCTCATTAAAGTTCTCGCAGATTTACGTCAGAAGGACGGAATATAAAGGTTTATTCTAGAAATAAAGTTAAAATTTTGTGTGTTTACCTTATTTCCAGTGAAAAATAATTTGCAGTAACTGATTAACCAGTTGATATAATTTTTAATCCTGCATAGCCTCTTCGCTAATTCTATTTTCAGTTTAATCTCGTTACCTAGCAGATATTTGCTTGCAGTGCCTTGCTTAAAACACATATTTTAAATATTACATCTTTTTTTCTGCAAAACTTCACTAGTGACAATTTTCCTTTCGTATTATCGATTTGAAAAATACTTATATTATAAAATCAATATGAAACCCCAGTCGGTGCTTAGACGCAAACATCCACTTGGCGTAAATCTTCCACTAGAGCAACCCACCTTAAGCATGAAGAAATTAGACCTTGACACCCTGGAAAACTTTAATACCTTTTATGTCTAAATATGGTTCTCTTCACGATCCTTGGTACTATTTT